>JAAAKL020015025.1:0-11679 GCA_010016065.2 Carybdea cf. marsupialis auct. non (Linnaeus, 1758)
AGTGCGTACGTGGATGGATGAGTCAGTGAGTACGTGGATGGATGAGTGAGTGAGTACGTGGATGGATGAGTCAGTGAGTACGTGGATGGATGAGTGAGTGAGTACGTGGATGGATGAGTGAGTGAGTACATGGATGGATGAGTGAGTGAGTACATGGATGGATGAGTGAGTGAGTACATGGATGGATGAGTGAGTGAGTACGTGGATGGATGAGTGAGTGAGTACATGGATGGATGAGTGAGTGAGTACGTGGATCGATGAGTGAGTGAGTACATGGGTGGACGAGTGAGTGAGTACGTGGATGGATGAGTGAGTGAGTACGTGGATGGATGAGTCAGTGAGTACCTGGATGGATGAGTGAGTGAGTACGTGAATGGATGAGTGAGTAAGTGGATGGATGAGTGAGTGAGTACGTGAGTGAATGAGTGAGTGAGTACGTGAATGGATGAGTGAGTAAGTGGATGGATGAGTGAGTGAGTAAGTGAGTGAATGAGTGAGTGAGTACGTGGATGGATGAGTGAGTGAGTACGTGGATGGATGAGTCAGTGAGTACGTGGATAGATGAGTGAGCGAGTAAGTGAGTGAATGAGTGAGTGAGTCTGCCTTATTTTAAGTATTGAAAAAAAAGAAAATACAAGTAATCTATTACTCTGTCATGCTACTACACCATACTTTTCAAGCTAAAAAACCACAAGGGCTTCCAAACTAAATAATGCATTAAGAAAGGTATTACAAGAATTGCAAAATACTGCCCCAGACTAAGGAGAACCAAGCAGCCAGATCTTCAGCACCTTTGAGCAAAAACTTTCATAAAAAATCAAGTTGTTTGTTTATTGATCAACTTCAAAAAAGAAATGTAGTTTTACGATTTTCAATAGTCAACTTGACACTTCTACACATAGTATGTAAGTTAAAAACCAGTAAAATGGCCAGACAAGTTTTCAGTCTAGAATTTAAATTAATGCCTAACAAGATGAAACTGAAGAGACAGTTTGCTTTCTTTCTATATGTATGAAATAACATGCTCAACGTGTTACCTATTTGTGCTGGTAAATGCATGATGGCATGATTTCGTGGTATGAGGCATCTAAAAATGAAAATAAATGGGAGGAATACAGTCATTTGTTTGAACATGAAATTGCAAGCGGTTATACAAACACCTTTAGAATGACTTTGTGACACTTGCCATTGTTCAACCATCATCACACACAGTTCTCTCAACCATCTTATATATCAATTCTCTATCACAATGATAACCTGTTTAGAAAGTTGCTCCAGCCCTAGCAATTTCCTAATTTGTTCGGCAGCAAGTTTTTGCTGCCGATTTTTCAACATTCCACAGCAGTTTCATGGCAAAAATATCAACTGTCATAGGAGTCTTTGTAACCGCCAGAATCACAAATTACTTACTGGGTAGGGAAGAATCAAAGCAAAATTAAAATCTCTGTAAGAGCTGATGATGAAGAAAAAACACAAATGGTTCTTATCTTCACTTTCTGCACTTTGAAGGAATATATCTGTGATCGAAGCTCGTCGAAATAAGCAAATCATCATTTGAAATTGGCAATATGCATTGTAGAGTGATTCGATTGTCACAGCTGAAATCAGGAGTTGTATAGAAATTTTCTGTTCATATTAATATTTGATATACAATATAAACCAAACAGGAATAAAAAATACCTTTTCAACAATTTGAACAATTAAACGTAGTTTAACAACCTTGATGGCAAAATTTTGCTGGCAAAGAGCTGCTCTTAGACAGCAATTTTGATGGCAACTGCCTTTGGCCATCATAATTGTGAGGGCTCTTGCTCTATAATCCTATTTGGTGACAAGGCAAATTCCCTGTGTTTTCATCGATCAAAAATACTTAACAGCCAGATTTTTACAGCAAGTGTTTATCTGTGTTCAAAAATATTTGTAACACAACATAATCATGTGATAATTTCAGTTGAGAAAATTTCCTAGATTTTAAAGTTTTCATTCTATTATAAAATCAATTTATAATACAACAAAGAGCAAACAGAGTAGAAAAGAGCAAATAAGAGTAGTACAATAAAACCCAAACTTATTAAGTCCAAATGTGGAGGCCTTATCACTGTTTTAGCACTTCATATGTTCAGAACAGCACTTTCGTAAGAAATTCTACCTCTTCATCTGATGAAAAAATCTAAGACCCCTCCCCCTTAATGGCATAAACAGTGTTACTAATCAAAGACTAACATTATTAGCCAATATAGCATTTTAACCCTCAATTTTTAACACCTTCACAAAGTGTGCTCTCTACAAAAATTGTTGGTTAGGTATCATCTATTACTACTAGGCCTCACAACGTGAACTGATCACTTCAATGCAACATTTCAGTACAAGCAATTAACAGATACAAACTTCTTGCTTACTTATAAATCATGAATCAGTTTTGGCTTTGGCTACTGGTATTCTGGACTTAATGTATCTTCATTTTATTAACATATAAACTAACATTTATGTATATGAAAACAATTTTTTTCTTGCAGAATCAAAAGAAATAAAAATGTCATAGCTTGTTTCATTTCGTTACCTACATATGCAGGGAGGTACCTTATGTAGGCCTACTTAATTTTTGGTTATAAATACTGATACCAATGTACCTAAACTGCATCTTGTAATATCATCCATGACAAGTCTCATTACATACATTTGAGCAAAACCTCTAGGTAGACTGCTGGATTGTCAATATTACTTTCTCAACAATAAATAAAGTTCATCAGGAGTAACTTTTACCATAAAAATGTCTTCTCTATGAAAATGCTTCACCTGCAAAAATATTTTGTATGCAATACTTTACTCAATTTAATGTTTCATAATTTACAATAGACTTTTCTAAAACATTAATACAACAATTTGTAACAACCAAAGAATTCCACAATATCTGGAAAGGAATTAAGGAAATCTTTTACATGATCTTGTGTGCTTCATTGCCAAGATATTTGTACTCTTCTCTCTGGCAAGATGTTTTTATATTTTTAAGCAGTTCTGTGGAAGTGAAGGTAACCTATTTTTGTCAGTTTTCAAGTTTTTGTGTTTTGATGAAAGATAAGTAAGGTGGAAGAAAGTGTTTTCCATGGCAAGGTACATATATAAGATACAAGATAATGGGTAACATATACCTACAAAGCAAAAACAACAATATGCAATGAATAGCATTAGAAACATTTTATGAGTGTAGTGGAAGTGAAATCTGCACCCACCAATGTATATATCTATTGTCTGCAAATAGCATTAGAGACATTTTTAAACAAATTCCAATCACAATCTGCATGCTGGAATATACATATATCAATTTTGTGTAAATTGTGTTAGAACTGTCTTTTAGCATATTCCAAGTACATTCTGCACGTCTCAATTAGAGGCTTCTTTCCTCCTTAAAATGCACTTTTTACTTGTTGTTGGCCTCTGACACTGCAAACCCACAAAAAACCTGACCCTGGTCAAAGAGAGAGTCCACTCAAAGTTTCATCAAAATTGGTCCTGTAGCTTTTGTGTCCATCATGGTTACACAGAAAACACTGACACTAGACAAACACATGTACTTGATAGATCTGGATACTGCTGGCAATAAATTGGTCTTAAGCATTGTGGGCTTGCACTTTTGCCTTTCATAATCAAATAGTAAATCGCTAATGCATTTAACCATGATTCCAATAAATAGATACAATATTCCAAATAACAAAGTCTAAATAAAGTACTACAAAAGAAATATGTAGCATTAGAAAGAGGCTCTCACCTTTTCAACAAATCTTTATTGTCCCTCAATACACCCTAACAAGGAAATTGAATAGGTAGATTAGTAAGGAGATGCATATATTTTTCTTACTAGTAGCTGACTCTGATTGTATTATACTGTATTACATTGTGTCAGACTCTCAATCAGAGGGTAGTGAGTTCGAAACAACCCTGAGCTTGCCTGCCATGACCCCAGAGGTACGATGCATAGGGTTCCTGGCAATGGAACATTTATGAACTTACACAAGTTCACATTAAAATGTAAGCAGGTTCTCAAAGCATACCTCTTGAGCAGACAAAATGCGCTTTAGTGTTGATCTTGCTTCCTCCCATGAGGCCATTCCAAGACCCATAAATCTATTCAGTGTACTCTAAAAAAGAAATAAAGAGTGAAATTCTAGGTGCAAATACTATAATTTAAGTGAAAACCCAGATATGTTTCCCACAGATATTTTGAAAAGGATAATATCAAAACATCAAGTATATTGTGTATTTTAATGAGTATTATATATATTTCTACAGGCTGCATAGTCAGCATTACTTGAAAAAAATGCAATGATGCAATGATGTGGCTTTAACACAATGGGCTCCCCTTGGCAGGGGCTAGGGTAGTGCCCATGTACATGGGACTTGTTGAAACATAGAGCACTTTTAGACTGGCTTTTCTTCCTGATGTCACAAATGGTCCTTCTGGAATCTGTACCCTGGCCCTCTTGATCTGAAGCCAAAGAATTTATCCACTAGACCACAATGGTTCAGAAAAAAAGAAAATGAAATGAAAAAAATTATGACTATGCAGCCCGTACATATGTTTGAGCTTGTGCTCTGATCACCACAATAGCACCATAAATGTAGATGATGGGCATCAACATCCATCTCCACATACCAAATGACTTGATCATGGAAGGCCTAGTATCCAGGATATCAATATGTCCACAGCCAATTGAAAGTTCCTCTCTTCAAATAAACACTATATAAATTGTGTAAAAGTACATTCCAATGCATTTACACTTCCATTATTTTCAAAACTTGTGTCTTATAACTCTTACCTCAGAGAATACATCACTTGTTTTACTGAGAATTGGTCCTGTGAATAGATCTTTAGCCTCAGACAGATCCAACACATGATCGCCAATAGCAACCCCAATTCTGTGTTTTGCCTGAAAGTTTAAAAGTACCTTTCCTTGTCATAAAAGTAAATAAAAAGAGCATAACAAAGAACATAGCTATTTTAAGCTTGCAAAAATGGTGGGGACAGACAGAAAAATCACATAAGTAAGCATTTGTACGACTTTCAAATGACCTACATTTGACAAAGCTTATATATTGGGAGGGTATATTCCAAGGGTATTTTGTGTCACTAACTATCTTGATAAAACCTTAGTAGGTGCCAAATCAAGTGCAACAGAATCTTTGAACATGAATCATCTTTCGAATGGGCAATGACATCTTTAGAGTAACGCTAACAACTACTCTCACTTACATTTTACTTCTTAAGACAGTCACAGTTTTAGATGTCACTTTCCTTAAGCAAGAAAGAAATATCGCACTTCAGAAGGTGAGCGCAATACCCATAACCGCACAGTCCAGCTGCCACAGCCATGCCATATAATTAGTCCAACCATGTATATCGATCTTTTTATGGGTGAAAAAGAGTACCGTGCTTCTTTTGGTAATACCGAAGCAACCGATCGACACATCAACAAGTATTCAATATTGAAGGGTAGCAATATTTTTACACAATCTCTTCCAGCAAGGCCCAGTAGGCAGAGATTGTGCTATGTCATTATTACGTTGTGAACTGTGAAACAAAGAAATTGAAGTAATGGGGAAACCTAAGAACCATAAAATCTGGCTCATTTCTCGTGTATTTTCCTCGATGATATTGGCGAATATGGCCTGGGGTTTTTATTAACTACTATACACCAGTTAAATACAGAAATGCAAATACAAACGCCAATATAATGTCTGTTGACAGTACAGTTCTCTCCACTTACATCGTTGAGTGTGGAGAATATCCCGTAAGGTAGGTTTTGAATTGGGAAATCCGAGTCAGCTGGAACGTCTACAAAAGACATCTTGTATTGGTCTAGTCGGCACAAAGATATCAGGATATTTATTCCCCGGCGTCCCTCTTGGAGTTCCAAATAGCGAAAGACAGCTTTAACAGAACAATCGGTCCAACGTGCACTTGAAAAGGAAAAAAAATTAAACGAGGCTAAAACATAAGGTCAGGCGTAGGAGGTTCCGGGGGTGTGACACGTTTATAAGAGTCATGTCATGTCCTGGAGAAGAAAATTTATGCGCCGTCTATTTTTGAGAGATTGAAACATATGACTTGATGACTAAAATAAGTTGTTAAACCATAAGGACACAATTTCGATAGGAAATAGATAACAAGCTAAGACTTCGAAATATTTTAGCAATGTCGACTCAGTTGACGCCATTAAAATGTTAGGGTTGAGCATGTCATTACTCATGACTCTTTTCTATGAGTGCTAGTCAAGTTTGTCTAAAACCATAAGCAAGAAGTTAACATAGTATAAAGTGGTTGTCAGGGAAGTAGTGTTTAAAACAATGTAAACCTAACAAAAGAAGAGCAGCATGCAACCTGCATAAATATATGGTCACCATCTTCAGCTACAACACGGTTAAAAGAAGGTGCAATTTCTTCCATGCCTCTTATTATGCTCTTTTGTATCCTTTTCTTCATCTAGGTCAGTAGTTCATAACCCTGTTCCCCTGTTCACACCCCCTACAAGCCCCCATCCTGTCCTCACACACCCTTCCAAATCATTACACGGTCGAACCCTTACTTCTGTGTCAATCCTATACAAAGAACAAATAGAAGAAAAGCAATTTTACCGAACTTACATGTTATAATTCTTCCTTATTTTTCTTTATGATCTCACCCTTTACATGATCATCAATGGAAACGGTCACAAACTTTGTTTCCTCATCAGTGCCCCGCGTAGATTGTCACATGTGTTTATTGAGTTAACAGCTATGGTTTTTTACGTTAGAACTAGTAGACCAGTTAATAATCATTCCGTTGTCCATGTCTATGTGATAAATGTTCTAATACCTATAGCTATGATTCTACAGACATCTCCTCCACCACACTTGCATGCCTACAGTCATTGTTCTACAAGTATCTTTCCTACCATGATAGCATACCTACAGTCGTTGTTCTACAAGCATCTTTCCTACCATGTTAGCATACCTACAGTCATGGTTCTACAAGCATCTTTCCTACCATGTTAGCATTCCTACAGTCATGGTTCTACAAGCATCTTCATCACTATGTTGGCATTCCTATAGTCATGGTGTTACATGGCAGTCTCAAAATAACCCAGCAGGGTTAAGAAGTACATTATTTGACAGCCAAATAAAAGACTTAAGTCCATTATAAAATAACATTCATTATTTTGTTTTTCTACTTTATAAGTTTCTTTCACGATCGTTTAAACAAAATATGCTGTGCATATCAATAACTGCTATGGCAACATCTGAACAACTTCTCTGTATTTTAAGGTTCTGTAAATCAACTCAAGTAACAGTCTCATGGAGCGGAAGATGATAATGGCATCCGTGCATTGATAGCTCATACGATGACAGAATAATGCGAGGTGAAATACACACGCTTGACTGGAATAATAATCAAGCCAAGAAACTGATGTATCGAAGTGCATTCAACAGGAAGAGTCTTGAAGCAGATCGTAATTTCTTTGATAGATTGCGGAGAATTGTATTCACGCTTGATGAGTGGCTCTAGCTTGCGCTCTTTGCAACGTATCATGACATTTTTAAAAAATACGCGTACAACATCCAGAGGCACTAAGTATCATGTCAATGTGATGTCTTCGCTTCAAAGTAGTCTTGTGGCTACTATTTTATCTTTGGTCAATTCAACGTTGCAAAGAACAGAACAGTGGCCTTTTTGCTTTCATAAAAAGGAGAAAGTGTTGAAATGGGGGAAAAGACTGCTATAAATATGATACAGGAGTTAAAATTTTGGGAATAATGAAACAAGGAACGAAGAACATGCTAAAAACTAGGGAACTTGTCTTAACCGGCTGTGAGATGGTTGGCTGACGCTTGTTGAACGGAAGTTGCCGACGCACTCGCAACCTCTCACGAAAAGAATTAGGACTGTGTCTAAAGAGATATTTCATAATAATTACATCATTACAATAATGTTATCCTCATGATTGCTCTTTAACTTGAATCCTCGCTGGCTTTGCAACATCTTTACATTTGTTTTCATATTGTGCATGACAGTTATTAGTACAATAGTGTATGACGTAAGTTATAAACAAGTGCACGAGCACTTGCCAAATCATTTACAACGTCGCATAGATCACACTGTATTGAATGTCAAATAAGCACCCTTTCACCTATCTTCTTGAGTAATCGTACAATCGTACATAAATAATTTAGTATGCCATATATACCGTAGTCTTCAACTGCTTTACTCAGTTGTGATCGACTCAAGTAACCCTAATCAGTCGAAGTGTAGCAACTGCAAGATCGTTGCTCGACATCGCTTGGTTGAAGTTGCTCCTTAGAATTCTTTTATACATTACTCTTTTTACAACCATCGGAATAGTGTGATATTTTTGCACCTAAAATAGTTGTAACAACAAAGTCTTTAAAATATAATAAGCTAGCCGTGCCTTGTATCTTGACGTTTCCTGCAACGCCTGACCGCTGCCACGCCCTTTACAAGGCCCGGATAGTTTCTCATGTTTTCCAACGCATAAGTCCTCAGGTCTCTTCCCGCACTAAGACACTGCCTGCACCATTAATGATACAAGAAGTGATGTTGTCTGGCTCAACTGTTGCTTTCCTCGTCTAGTGCAAAAACACATTCTTCCATACCACTCGTCAAAGGTGCGATCACTGATCGAATCTTGTCAAAAGTACCTACAGTTTTAGAAAGAGAGCACTTACCATCACAGAAATAGGAGAAGTTTAATCTACAGTCAAAAGGGAACCATTGACCGAAGGGTAATCATTCTTTAAAAAGGCGTAGTGATGCTAAAGTTTTCTCTCTGATCTTTTAACTTCTTTAAAGTTGAGTGTTTGAGTAAATTTTGTGAGATTTTAAGGGAAATTTATATTTGACGACGCGCGACCCAAGAGAAGAAAGCTGTTGCATAGATTAAGTGAATACTTTTATTGTTACTTGAGTGTTTACAAATTGCTTTAGAAAACGCTTGGGAACCTTAGCGTGGGCCTGGGGGCTACGGATGCGGCTGCGTTATGGAAAACTTTTTTCGGGAAGTGCAGAAATGATGAAGCGATAGAAATAAAGCTTTTACGACAAAATGAATTGTCAGACCTCTGGAACGTTTTCTGATCCATGTTCCTTGTTCGTCCGTGTATGTTAAGGTGTTGTTATTTTTAATGTTCTGATATTGCCAGGTTTGACTTACTAATTCTCGATATACATATAGTCCTAACGATCGTGGTATGTGATTGTAGGGTGATACAGTGATATAATTTTTGAAAAGACAACTCATTGTTGATGGCCATCAACAATGAGTTGTCTTTCTAAAGCATCCTTATGTTCTGTACGACCAACAATTTGTTTTCGATATAATTTTTACAATATTCTTTGTAATGTTCTCTGAATTAAAGTCGATAATCGAAAACCCTCTGACTAATCTTTTGTTCTTTATTCTTCGAGCAAAAGTGAATCAATCGCCCCTCTCCCCCCGCTAAAATTGACCCCCCCTCCATGCTTGGGAAAGCCAATAGTCAGTCTACCTAGCCCAATTTTTGAAAATTTTCCCCAGTCATCTTCGCCCCCAGTCATGTTAACGCCTCAGTGAGTCGCAATCAAGACCAAATATCATCCCTAACCATTTTCATATTGAAATTTTGATAAGTAACATATTTGAAACCTCAGGAGCCGTTGCTCCAGAGCCTCAGCAATGGTCCCCATGACGCGTTTCGTCGTCGAACACATGCTGTGATAATTGGCTTGGTTTCAGGTCTTTTTAAAATCAACGGACACATTTTGAAAACAATAATCGCTTTTCCCGCCAAATTCGTAAGCTGTCAGCAGACGTGATCATTTTCAGCCAGCAAAAACTAATATAGGGACTTTCAGTGGCTAAAGAACTAAGATTCAATATGGCTTCAGAGATCATAGCTTCAAAACTGGATGGAAAAGCTGCGTCTAGGTATCCTTTTACGTTTTTATTGCATACTCGCGACAGCTCTCTTGCCAGTTTCGATAGGAAATGTCACGTGGGGTTTTTGGCCTGAAATAGAAGATGGTGACGACTGCCACGAGACATGCAACAGGCTATATCAGTTCACACGACGGATAACTTATTGCGTCATTTATGTAACAGAAAACAAGAGTTTGTGTACGTCACTAGGTTCTTGGTGTTTCTTTAATGATGTTATCGTCTTAAACTCTAAGTAAATACAAAATAGCTGGAGACTGATATGCACTGCTTACCGTAACATGGTTTAAAGAGCCCCTTGACTTTCTAGATTGTGTACGTTCTACAGCGCACGAAAGGTGGCCATGTACATCGGAACGTAATGCGGGGAGAAGTTGATGTCCACAGTGCGAAAGTAGGCAGTGAAGTGCCTCTCTCTTTATCGTTTTGAAGCCCTAGCCCTTGAAAAGTGCCCAATGTAATCTAGGCTACCGTAAACACGGGGCGCCAACCTTGCAAGCTAAGGTTATGATCATAGATAAATTCTTGCTGCTCTTATGGTATCCAAAGTTGTAGGATATGAAGGGGCGGGGGAACCCCCCGGTTTCTAATCATGGGTAGCAAACTATCTTTTGTCGACCCATTTCGATATATTTCTTATTGGCATATGCTCGCTTCCGTTAACGATTTCTGTTTGACATCAGATGTCCAGTTTTCGTCAGTTTGAACCGATTGATTTATTGAGCAGACGTTAGCTATGAATAATCAAAAGCTCCGATGCTCTTAGACCCACCTGACCCTCCACCCTAAATTTATTTTAGTGATGCAAAACTTGCTCCAGTTTTGTTCAGATCCAGATACTTTGTTGATATGTGTTCCCTACAGGCAACACATAAGCGTCTTGATGTTTTATGTCTTCAAAATTGCAATTTTTTGTTTATTTTAGTGAGATAAGAGAACATCTAAAAGCAGATATCGAAGAAATAAGAAAATTGAATCCTGCATTCAAACCTGGTCTTGCCATAGTTCAAGTAAGTGCAAGTATTAGGAGGACTAATTGATATATTAAGAGTTTAAGGTTTATCGAGATTTTAAAAGTTAGGGAGACTATTTGAATATTTAGATGAGTTATGCATGCATATCACGGGATGTGCAAAGTTTGTAAGTTCATAAAATTCGTACCTAAATAACCCTCTTGCCATGAATTAAAGAAACTGAAAAAGAGAATATCTGGATGAGCCATGTGAGATTCATTCATTTCGTGTAAATTTAAAAAACACCATGTGACATAGATCTCCATGCCATTTTCAAATTATAGCTCAGGTGATATTTGGATGGATAATTTTTCAAGATTGAATTTTTTGAGTTAAATTTCAAGTTGCATCTACAATCTGCTGTGTTGGAAGAGAAGGAAACAAAGTACTAGTCATGATAATTAATATCAATATCTACTTACAGACTAGTAAAAAGTGAATTGTTCATTTGTTTACACACTAAATATCAATAGATATGATAGGGTAACATTAAATGTCACTGTAGTTCACTGTCTGTCATGTATTGTATTGGTACCAGTATGCATTCTAGAAATAAACACACTGTTTTTTATCTACCTGTTACAACAATATTCTGTTAATCAAAAAATCTATCACTCCCCGAGAATCTTGTACGACTTTGTCAATTATTTTATTGTTTAAAAAAAATTCTGGGAAGCCATATATTCCAACAGGAATCTTGC
>JAAAKL020015026.1:0-11678 GCA_010016065.2 Carybdea cf. marsupialis auct. non (Linnaeus, 1758)
AAACCCTCTTTTACAGGCTTATTTACTAGGTTCAACAGTTTTCTTCTTATTGAGCATAAGAGAAGTTTAATTTTCACGGTCATCATCGGGGGGGGGGGGGTCGAGAGTAAGCGCACGTACGTTGTGTGGGGGGGTCCTAGCAAATGTACGAAAGCATACAAGGGGGAGGGGGTAAAAAATCATCAAATTTGAGCGTACGTACTTTTTGAATGACCCCTTATTATCATCGGTATAATATCATCATCATCATTGTCATCACCTCCTCGTTACTACCATTATCATGATTACCACCCTCATCATTATCATCATTACCATAATTATCACTCATCATTATTCACTGCTGCGGTTTGGATACTTTTTATTCACTATGACCGTTCCTTATATTGTTCAGATTGTGCTGCAAAAACAGAACTGATTATTGATTTTTCTGGTCAATTGCCTGTAAAGTTTTATGTAGCATAATACAACAATTGTATAATAAACAATGAAGTATACTTTGCTTATCCCCTTTTTCCTTCAAAGGTTGCTTTAAGCAATGCTGATTTAAATACCAAAGAAAGTGAAATTGCTACTCTTCGTGAGAGATTGGAAAGTAAAAATAGAGGGCCAAAGAGATAGTTATGTGGTCTAGAATGAGCAGAAAATGACAATAACTGTTAGCAACTGGTTTATCAATTTACAATGAGGTTATAGGCCCAGTATTAAAGGGAGACGTATCTATTAGAACTCCATATTTTGAAACTCCGCCATTACTTAAAATTGCATATGTTCTTATTATGTCCATACATGTTCCAGAGGATATGAACAGTATTGGGTATAAACCGGTAGGAACAGTCATTGCACTGTAACTCATAACAAAAGAAGACGCGATTTTGTGCTTTTGATCAACTATGAATTGCTTTCACTTGATTCATTGGAGATTCGTATGAAATGCTGTATAATGTTACCGTGGGCTTGCTTAGTAACGATATGTACATATATATGGTTTTAATTCTTGGGATCTTCATGTTGGGGAGGAGTTTTTTAGAATTGATATAAAAATGTTAGCATTTAGTGCATTTCTCCCATTGAAACTAGAGGATATATAGAAGGAAGTTTAATCATAAATTAGACTGCATGGTTTTAAGAGATAAGTAGATAAATTGGTATTTATTCGGTCTTAATATTTGCCAAGAGTCATGCAATTGCTATAATCAATTTTAAGTGGTACGTTTTTGGTCAAGAGGTGGCGAAAAGCCTTTGATAAAGCGCACGTTTCATGTAGCGTATAAAAATGAGAACTGGAGACAACTAAGAGGTGTTGACAGAACAACGTCCTTATATTGTACTTGAGTATGGTAGACTGATCAAGTTTCCAATTACTTGGCATTGGATTTTTAGATAAAGCGTTTTCTTTGAACCTTGGAGAACAGAAGGGGCCTGTCCTTATTGTTTTCAGCTAAAAATTATTGAGATTTAGACTTTTCCAAAATTGCAGCTTCTAAAGAAATACTTCGTCCTGAAAACAAATACGGGTAACAAATAACTTCCTTACTATGTAATTACAAAGCTGTTCCATTTATATTTGCATTAGTTAGCAACAGAATAATTTGGGAAAAGTCAAAGACGTTTACTCAGTAGGTAAATTCTTGTCCTCAAGATGATTAACACATAATTGACACGATAATTACATTTTCATCTATCTCCGTAACACGGGTTAGCTCATGTGATGATGCCCCAGATTACGTTTGAATCGCGCCCAGAATTGTTTTAAATGGTGTAGTTAGAAGCTGTACTTGATGCTGTTACAAGAGTTGAATATGGTGCTTCACTAGCCAATACTGAGCGATCATCTGAGCGATGGTTGTATCTGTAAATCAAGGTTTATAAACAACCCACCTGCTTGACCGTTTGAATGACAGCGGATTATTTTTTGTTATTTCATCGTTTATACTTAAGATGCACATATAGCATGTCGGCAGTGCGTATAGTTGTAGAGTTATGTAGCTGATAATTATTCCGAGGTTTTGCATGTAAAAATAACTTTGCTTTGGCGTATTCCTATTGAAAACGTGTTTGGATTTAAGGATACAGAGAAGCGATCCACTATCGTAAGCAATTCGGCAGCTACTTCCGTTTTAGTGTCTGGTTGAGTGGTTGATTGAACCAAACGAAACTGCGTCTTGTTCTCCTTCAGTTAAGATTTTGCTTTAAAAATAAAAATTTAGCCAGTTGCCAATGTCACCTAGCGTAATTCGATGTAGCAGTTTTAAATCATATTTGATCCTAACTTAAGGGTGTGCTTCTGTGCTTTATTTATTTTATTTCACGTAAGGATGTGTTTCTGTACAACCATTTATTTAAATCAGAGCGTTGCTTTGTTTTCAGTTGAAATTTATAGTAGTGGCACTCGCGCTTTTCAGATTATCGTCGCGACTCGTAAGACTCGAACACACAGCGGAGAGGTTTAAATAGGAATACAAATACCCCGCGCCAGAAACGGAAAGAACTTTGTAAATACATTTTAGCAGAGATGTGTGTGAAATGACTCACAAACACGTATTAAATCGGGGAATCTTTCCAACAAGAGCTGAACTTGTTATTTTAACATTTGTAAATATATACATATGTTCTATATATAGTGTATCGTTGTTGCTCGCAAATGGTCTTGGAACGGGATTATAAAGTAACATTTTTCGTCTTGTAGGGGAACTGGGTAAGAGTATGAGAATGTTGTATCTCTGTATGTTTATTAAAGAAGTATGACCAAATATAATCAAACCATGTTGTGATTTTGGTAAAGATCTGATTCTGTACTACCCGTTGTTAAGTTAAGATATCCAACGCCAGCGATTCAAAGACCTCTCATTTTCATTCCCAGTATCGTTATGATCAGTTACAATGATAATAGTATCAAGATCCAAAAACCAGAATACCCTGATGATTCCCCCCATAGTGGTTTCATCAACTGAATTGTACACCAATCTTACTACGCTCTTGTTCTGTACAGTTTCTGCAGCAATGAAATTGCTTACCTCTAAATAAAATGCGACAAGTGATGAGGTAAAGTGTGACGTCACGATTTGTTTGAATTACGGAAAGAATACTGAATTTTCTTGCTGCCCTATCAATAAGCACGTCAATGGCCAAAATTGAGAGTGGTGCCCTTCCCCAACACCGAGATATCAGCTTTCAAAATTTTAAAGCTCTCCAACAAAACCAATCCTATTTTTTGATGCTGGTTCCTAACGTAAGGAGCCAAGGAATAATAACAGAGTTTTGACCAGAGATTTTAAAAATTCAATCGCCCCTAGTTTAAACATTTTATACACTACAGTTGTGACACTTTGGGAAAGAGACTATTCCAGGGGTGACTTATGATATCTGGAGTGAAACCTATATCCCAAACTTTGATTTGTGACGTCATCAGTTTCCCTACGTATTGCGGTTTATTTTCAATCAGTTAATGAACTCCGTCTGAAAGTAAACTGTCATGATGGATAATAGTATGATTGAAAAAAAAAACTAATCCCTATCACAAACAATGCAAGGAAACACATAACAGGGACTTGAACTAAACCAGAAACATACAAGTTTAAAACGGTCTAGACAGTAAGGATTCCATGTCCGCGAAGAAAACTAACGAGCTGAATAAAGGCTTTTTATTTACTAAGTCCTAACTGTTTTAGAAGAGTATATGAAAGTCAAATACTCGTAAAAAGATATTATAATTTAACCCTATAATAATAACGTCAATAATAAAGTTGTTCTCAATATTCCAGATTAATCAGGCTGTCCAAAGGCTGAGTTAGAATCTCATGTTTCTATTTAAGGAGAGCCAGATCCATCAACCATATGCTCCATGGCATTATATGTTATGTTACCCTGCCTTCAAGACCATGACCCCTTACATCACCCCCTCCCAACATACACACCACTACCACCATCCCCGACTGGTACCAATAACCACCAAGTGCATTTCTTTGCCACATGTAGTGACGGCCGTTAAGAGACTGTTAAATGATATTATCCATATCTAATACTATTAACACTCTGATCTAGCACGATACATCGCTAGTGTAGAGTCAGGAAGGACGTTCTAGTGGAAGTAGAGGTTCCTTATGACTAGGAGCAAAGAGATCAACTGCTGGACAAAATGGCACCAATTCAACGCAAATTAAGTGTAAATTGCACAGCGAAGTCAACACAGCAACAAGCACATAAAACCTACTTATTTCCTCTTCGCAGGATCTTATTACAGCCATATCACAGCATATCCTGCACACTTCTACACATGGCCATAAAAAATGATGCCCTAAATTGAAACACAATTAAACAGTGAAACATTTTTCAAAACGTAAGGGTGTGGTTTCTATTTTCCACCAAACAAGATATTTTCTAACTAGACAAATGAGATGTCAAACTTCTCGAAGTGCACCCTTTCCTCCACAAGAAGTACTGAGCTAGTAAAATGAGCACGGCACTCCTCTACTACTAAAATATGCATCATGTATCCTTATGGAAGTTGAGAGACTATTAAAATAGAAGAATTATTAACACAATGGCAGTGAGGTATAACAATAGGAGTGGCCACGAAGCCGACAACGGGGGTAATTTCCTATCTGAGCAGCACCTTGGTTTTAAAATCGCCCAGATCAAGTCAAGAAAAGCAACACAGGTTCGCTTAGAAGTTCGATTGCGGCACGTGGTCGATCCCAAGGCTAAATACGAAGGGAGGTCGAGCAGTAACTGAAAGATAATCGTTGGAGGAGAAAGTGAAATGATTGAAATTCAGAGGCTTCTTTTCTCAATTCTATATGTACTACTGGTTACAATTAGATGGAGGGCAGTAAAAGTTAGGAATGCTTACCTCGGGGCGACCATTGTAAAAAGACACTACTGCACGTATCGAAAAATCCCGTTACCGTATGATATTGTTTACAACTTACTCTTACGCCCACGAAAGAAGGGACCTCCAACAGCTACTGCAGCATTACTCTTCAAGAGAACGTATCGCACTCTTAAACAAGATGTATCAAAAATATCAAGCTTACTTAAATCTATATTTACATCATCATACACCTAGAAGGTACAATTAAGAGCTTAATAAACTACTGAATCATTATTTTTATTGGATAGACTCAGCTATCAACAGCAAACTGTCATCGTCCAGTTCTATGTATCTCACTGTGTCTGCTCCTAGGTTGCCTATAGAATCTGCGGGTTTCGGAACCTCTTACACAAAATACTGAATCCAGCAACCATTTAACAAGAGCCGAGACTTTTTCAGTTTCCGGTCCTTACGTCTACAATACGCTCTCTCCTTTGGGTTCAACCTTCGAGTTGTCTAGAGTGGTCATCATTTTTAGTCTGACATCCACCTACAAACGTTACTTTAACTGGTTTCATTTCATGATGAGTTAGATGCTACGAAGGTCCATGTAACTTTGTCTCACATAAGACACGATGACTCTGCATGCCCGTCCGAATGCAAAGGTAGCTGATAGTGGTATGATGGAAGGAATAACAACTCCATACTGCTATCCTCAGACCAAATCTTCGTGGAAGTGAGCGATGCTGGAGGAGATAGCGCCTGCAATGTCTTCACAACGTTCCAATGTTTTCATTTCATTTTTTACTGACAAATTTCACCATCACATCTCACACACGTATACTCAGTTTATCCACATCGATGAACTGTCGCAAATTTCTTCATTTGCTAAATCAATCTGCATTTTAGGCATTCTGTTGAATCCGTTCTAAACCTACATGATTTACGCTGGATTCGTGACTGAATGGTTCACCAGCGTGGCATTTGTTACAGTGTCAAGTCACACTGCACTGCATAAAACTGGAGATCTTGGAGGGACCTGGTGTATAGCTACTATCCTCTTCAACAGCATAGATGCTAATGCAAGGATGAAATGACGGAAGGAATCATAACTCCAAACTGCAAACTTCAGACTAAATGCAACCTTTCCTCTAAGCATGGGCCCTAAGTATGATTCAAGGCAGCGAGCACTCGGTAACGTAGGCCGTGAACACTCATTCTAACTTTCCACGCATCCTTTCCTACCAAAATGATGTAGTCAGAAAAGTAATCAGAATGTAATCAGAAAAGTTTGCGACCGAAATAATGTAGTAAGAAACTGAGATGGGGGGAGGACGACTGCTCCTCCGAGTTTTGAGCATGTGAAACACCGAACAGTCAAACTAATAGACCAAATAGCAGTGACAGATTGCTTTGAACAGAGGCAAGAATAATTTTCCCGCAATATTGGGAAACTGTCAAGAAACGATTCGAGTTCAATAATGTTCTTCTCGAGATTGCCCTACTTGCGTTGTGATTTCAACGGAACGCGAATACACAGTCCAAACTGTTTGCATTTTTCGATGGAACAAACGCAAAATTGGCGAGTTGGTCAATGAAGGGATATGACTCACTATAGTAATAAGTCACTGGACGAAAACAATCGTTGATTAGCATATCCAAGGGGCATTAGTATACAAGTTCACCACCGCAACGCTAACACTCTTCCTTTCTCGACTGTCAGGTCGTAAGTCGCTTTTACTGTACAACTGCATTCAGCTTGTCGATCCTGCTTTGTTGAAAATCCTTTGCCCGAACGAACAAAATTTTCCTAGTCGAGTCTTAGCATTGCTAAATAAAATTGTCAGTAAACATGGTTAGGTTTCAACCTCAACATTACTTTGCTTAATTTTCTTTCCTTTTTTGTGTCCTTCTTTCTATTATTTAGCAATAGGATCTAAAACTTTCCACTTTCAGAACACCAATACGGGAGTTTACTCCTGTCAAGAAACAAGATCCTCTCCTCCCAAAACCACAGGCCAGCTATCAAACCAGAATAGCATGGACATGCTTAAATACTATTTGTCGAGTTTCTTGGCTCTTGACTTCCTCATTCGCTCTGCTCTTCGTCTCCGCAATTCTCGATTTCTTTCCCGCCGCCTGGTGTTGCTTATTTGATTCTCCGCTCTTTCGAGCTCACGATAATCTATAAATCATAATGAGAAAATAGCGAAATGAAGCATCCAACACACCAAACAAGAAGCACAACGGATTGAATTCCAAGTCATTTTTGTCGTCTGCAAACACCTGAATTGCATCCAAGTAAATTTTTGGACACGAAACTTCGCTTAATCACGGCTAAACCCTTATAGCGCTTATCTCGCATTTGGAATGATTTAGAACGTGCTTAAGAAAGACCCTTGTTTGCGGACTCCTAAAGGGTCATCAGACCCCTGGTTATGGACCACTGATCTCAAGTATTATTTGAGGAATTTGAAACTCAGTAACCAAGAATTTCAGCTCCAGAGCTCCAATGGTAGCTACTATGAGAAATCATACAATCTTTTCGCATAATTTTCCCCAGCTCCATCTTGTAATAAAAAGCGTAATGGATGAACAAACCCTTTCCAAAACGACATCATCGATGGACCACTTTCTACTCTACCTTCCACATAATAAAATGAAACAAATCACGCAACATGCAAATCCATTGGCAGCATTTAGTTTAGCGGGGAAGGGTGGTCAAATATGAAGTGGACGGAATGGAAGAATCAATAACCATATCATGCGATGACTAATTACTTCGTAAGGTAGTACTGTAAGCCTTGAAAAGTGATCTCCTTCGGTTTCGCTAAAAGTGCATGTTAGCTTAAGAAGGGGGGGGGGGGCTCCTAGGTCAAGTACGTACGCATACAAGAAAAAAATTGTCTTCTTTTACACAAAACTATGCACACACAACACAAGAAATGAATGGAACTTCCGTTTTACAATTTACAAAATTCGTTTGCCTGTTTTGTTGCCTACACCCCTTTCTTTCAACAATCTACCTCAGACTTTCAACTTCATTATCTAACTTGCTTCAAGTCGCGTAATACTTAAAATATCACTTAGCCACTAGTATTGAATGTTCTCCGAAAAAAGAATCCGAATCAAATAGAAGCCATTCTAAACTTGTACATGTCATACGAAAGCTGAAGGAAGTTCCTGCTACATTGGTAATATCTGCTAGACTGTGAAGGAGGAGTTAGAAGGATTCTTCAATGAAGATGGAAGATAGATCAATAAAGTTTCAAGTGAGGAAGTGTGAGGAAGTGTTACAAAGGTGTGAACTGGAGAACCTTGATGGTAAACTATGCAGAAACAGGGTGATCTGGTTTCGTCATGTGAAGAGTGCAGGAGAGGAGAGGATGATTCAAAGGGTGATCAGACTGGAGGTGGATGGATGAAGTGCTGCGGGTAGACCCTGGACGAATTGGAGAAATTGTATTCAGGAGGCAATGGATAAACTTAGTGTTGATGAGGTGACTGCTGTCAACTGAGTTGAATGACATCGACAATGTCATCAGTCATCCAACTACCTAACAAGGAAGCAATGGGAATTAATAAATGAAGAAGATACATACATAATGTGTACATATATTTCTGTATATACATATATATACTACTTAAACAAATTAAACAACACTTTTTAAGAGCTGCTGTGGTTTAGCGGACAAGTTCCTTGCCTTCAGATCGAGAGGGTCCGGGTTCAAATCCCGGAAGGGCCATTGGTGTCGTCAGTAAGGCATTCGGTCTTAAAGTGCTCTATAGTCCAGTAACAAGTCCCATATACAAGGGCACCACTGTAGCCCCTGTAAAGGAGAAGGCATAGTGTTAAAACTGATTTTAAAAGTTTAAAAATTTTACATTTGGACTTTGGTTAGCAATTATCCCGAAATAAGGTAACCTCTGATAACAAAATCACTACTCAAATGGCTAGCTGTAGAGTGGGGCAACCTTGCTGGCCAATTGCCCAAGTGATGGCGCCTCCATTAAAAAAGTGATTCCAATCTCCCAAATTGTTGGCATTTGTATGGGCTTACAGCTGCAAAACGTGCTTCAAAATTTTAATGTAATGGTTTAGATACGAAATAATCATAACTGCGTTAACAGGGCCAGAATCCTAATTCAAGATTCTAAATACGATTGGGTTGGTGTGAACCCTGAGCACAATTCTGAATTAGGTGGTGTTGGAACAATTCATAGATAATGGAGAGATAAAACAATTTATGTTAAAAGGGTGAACAATAGCATAATGATGATTAAGTTCCAGACTGGTAATTGGGTTGTGGCAATTATCTCAACATATCTGCCACAGCAAGGGTTGAGTGAAGCTGAAAAGGGCAAATTCTATGAGGAACTGATCTCAATTGTACCTAAAATAAGTGATGAGGTGCTATTGGTCATTTGACTTTAATGGTCTTATTAGCAAGGATGCAAATGATTATCAAGTACATGGAGGTTTCGAATATGGAATTAGTGACATAGGAGAGAGGAGTCTTGGTGGGGGCAGCTTTAGATATGATGGTCAGTGATACATAAAATGCAACAGTAGACTCATCACATATAAGTCAAAAACTTCCAATACACAAATTGACTATTTCATGGTGAGAAGTAGTGATAATAAAGCAGTTAATGGTGAAAAGGTGATTTCAAGTGAGAAAGTTGTACAGTAACACCATATGTTTGTTTGCAATCTGTGTGTTTTGTCAAGGGAGTTAAGACAGCAATTGCGGCTAAAAGAAACATATGGAGGTTGAAAGACAATGCCACAAGAAATGATTTTGAAAATCATTTTCAAGATAGGACTATGGAAATTCCACAAAGAGTAAAGTTGTGAATCTTGGCAAATCATTGAATGAAGACTTGCTGCCATCCTTAGACACCACATGTGGATGGACCAGACATGCTTCAGAACATAGAGTAACCTGGTGGTGGAATATGAATGTTGGAATGGGGACCAAGGAGATATAAAGATCTCAGAAGAAAATATAAATATTTGGAGAGTTGAGAGAGCTAACTATAAAGCCAGGAATGTTACTGAGATGGAGAGACTTGGGTACGTGGTGACGAGCACAGATAACTTGGCAGGAGCATTTAAGATTGCCTGGCAAATGACTGCAACAAAGAGAGATGTTGTGGGGGACAAATGCATAAGAAACAACAGGGAAGACGTGACTACAAGTGTCAAGGAAAATCATTCAGTCTGGCAAGAGATCTACAAAAGACTTTTGAATGAGGAGTTCTACTATAATAAAGATGCCTTGATTGTTCAAAACGAAAACATAGGGCCACAACCAAAAATAAACAAAGAGAAAGTGAGAAGCTCTCTCAATAAGATAAAGTGACAGAAGGCATCAGGGACATCTGGTTTAGTGTGTGAGATGTTGCTAGCTTCTGATGATTTAGCTATTGAAAGGATGGCAAGGCTATTTAATGAGATTGTTGAAGAAAACTAAGGCCCAAATGACAAGAACATCAGTGTGATAGCAAATTCTTCCAATAATAATGGTGAAGCAACTGAACAAGGAAACTATATTGTTTCAATGCTACTAGGAAATGTAATGAAAGTGGTTGAGAGAACATCTCAGAAAAAGTTGAAGCTGATGACATGCAGTTTAGTTCAATTAAAAGAACAATATCTTGAAAAGAAGAAAAAGCTTTACTTTGTGTTTGCATATCTAGAAAGTCATTCAACTGAGTTCAAGAAAAAGAGTAAAGTGGGCAATGAAAGAACTTAGT
Organism: Carybdea cf. marsupialis auct. non (Linnaeus, 1758); assembly: GCA_010016065.2. NCBI lineage: Eukaryota > Metazoa > Cnidaria > Cubozoa > Carybdeida > Carybdeidae > Carybdea > Carybdea cf. marsupialis auct. non (Linnaeus, 1758). The sequence goes on from JAAAKL020015026.1 coordinate 10,571, forward strand.
GTTGTTGAGTAGCTAATAAGGTCAGCGATGGCTATGTCTAAAGACAGCAATAGCACAATAAGGATCAATGACAATTTGACAAGAAGTTTGGAGTAGGGGTCGGTGTTCATCAGGGATCTGCCCTGAACCTTTTGTTATTTATCATTGTTTGCCATAGGACATGTTATATACTGATGATTGAGTAATCATTGTGGAGACATCGGAAGAGATATATACTAGTTATTCATCTTCTATGAGAAGCATGAAAAAGCAAGGGGCTCTGGGTAAACCTGGCTAAAACAAAAATGATGGTTAGTAATGTTACTAAGGGTCCAAAGTTCACATCAAGTACCCATGTAGAGTTTGCCATGTGGGTGTTTCCACAAACTCAGCATTTTTGTAGTAGGTGTAACCATCAGGTACACAAATGCTGTAGTACAGTGAAAGGTAGGTTAGTGACTGTATATGCCTTTTAATACATGCACGTCATTACAAAACCCCAAGTTAGCAAAGACAAGTGCTTGAAGTTGAGATTAATGGTGTTGAGTATGAGGTTGTGGATCAGTTCTGTTACCTGAGTGACATGCACTTTGCAGGGGAGGGCCCTGAGGCATGTTCCATAGCATAAATAAGATCCTGATGGAAGAAATTTAGGGAGCTGCTGCTCACACCCTTTCCACAAGGTAAAGGGGAGATAGTATTACGCCTGCATTAGTTGAGGTAACAACTGGCCTCTGGAGGAGGAGGACATTAACTGAATCTGTGGAGCAGACATGCTGATGATAAGGTGGATGTGTAATTTAAGTCTCAGTGATAGAAAGTCATCATAACTGAGGCATATGATAGATTATACATCCTCAGTACAGCTGATACTCTACATCAAAACAGATTATAATGGTATGGTCATGTTCAATAACTAGATGCTGCAAATCCAGCAAGCAGTTGCAGGTTCATAATGGTTGCTGGTAGCATTGGGAGGGGAAGACCGCGCAAGACATGGTATCACATACTCAAGCTCACCTTCTAGCAGCTAAACTTGCAACCAAGATCATGTGGTCTTGCAAAACCCATCCAGCCCATGTTAGCATGGAAATGGATGTAAAACAATGATGATGATGATGATGATGAC
>JAAAKL020015027.1:0-11678 GCA_010016065.2 Carybdea cf. marsupialis auct. non (Linnaeus, 1758)
AATTATGATAAACCAAGCAAAATGTATCTTTGGTGTCAGGAATAACAGCTTATGTCAAGATCTGGGCATATAAATCACTATAAGAAAGTAGGAGGTGCCTCGTGTTAATGGATCGCTTTCATGCAAGTGAAAGCATGAAGAGGGTAACATATATAATCACAACGTCGTGTTTGGACTGCACAGCTGCAATACTATAGAGACCAAACAGACCCAGATGACTGCGATAAAAGAGAGAGAGATTTTCTGTTTCTGCTATAAAACTACTCTTAAGTATCCAAAATTTTCAAAGAAAAAAACAAACCAGATTTCTCATCGTTAAAATTTTTGCTATCAAAGCAGCATAGATTGAATCTTAATTTTGAGATACCAGGAAAGGGTGAAAACGATTTTTGTAGTTGAAAGCTTTCTTCCTTTAACACCCTCGTCAGAATAAAATACGTGATGCAAAGAACAAACTTGATGATTCGTTGTGGCTGAATTAGAATTTGGACTGCTTGATTAGTGCTATATTTTTTAACAGAAAGTGATTAAATAAAAAGGCTCAATAAAAAGACAAATTCTTTCTGTCTACCAGATAAAAATATCCTTGCTCTTCAGAAGACTGACTTCAGAACAGCAAAAATAAAGGAGGGCCTAGAATGCGTGTGGTACAGACCGGATATTCTGCATACCATAAACAGTTTGGTTTTCAAGTTATGATTCAAATTCCTAGCTTAAAAGTACGATCAAGCCTATAACTTTATCAGTTCCTTAAGTAATATAATTTGTAGGAGTAACTACCAACTGTGAAGATTTTCTAACAAAAATCTCTTTTATGTAACAATTTCTGATAGCGGTTATTTATTTTTATTTTTCACCAAATGCATTATTGATCTCTGCAAGTTGCAAAGTTATAAAAACAAAAGGTTGCACCTTGATCCTCGTTAGTAAAGTCGCAATGCCGTTGTAAGAACACGCATGAATCCTGATGAGTATTTTGAACATTTTCTTGAGTCAAAGATGAGGCTTATAAAAACTCTATTGTTGAAGATAAAAGTAAAACAGATAATACAAGATGTATTGTACAATGCACAGGCTGAAGGCCTTTAAAAGGATGGGATCGATACAGATTAATTCCTTCATTCACTCAATAATGCCAGGTAGTTGCTGGTCAAACCATGCTATAGTAGAGTCATGGCACAGTTACTTTGCACAAGAAGACCTGCTCTTCTGCCTGATGAGAGAGTAAAGAAGTGAGAAAAGTTTTTTAATAGAAAGGAAGTAATTGATACCATAAACAGATTCTGAATAATAGAAAAGGAATGACAGAACAAAAATGGAAAGTCTAAGTATTGTCAAATGAAATTCACGATGAGAGCTGTTATTAAATTAATGACGAAAGACGTTTGTGAAGGATTCAAGTGAGTGATTTCACTATAACATCACTTGACTATTCAAGACAGACCTTTTTTGAGTTACACACTACACTTCCAAACGAGAGGAAAGCTCTTCTCAATATCATGTAAACACTGTCTAACAAATGCAGGGGAAAGAGGGAATATATCATGTTTATCTTATATAAGGTGTTACAAAGTGAATTTTTAAGTATCATTGCGCAGAAAGTTGAAAGTTAAATTTTGAACAATGATATCCGATTTTTGTCTACCTTAAAATAGGTACAGATCACCAAACTGGGAAAAGGAAGCTACCACTATTTAGCAACATCTTGTCGTAAGACATTCAACGCATAGGTTTTGCCGAAGCACCAATTGAAACAAAAAGTTGACATCATTACGACATTGTACACGATATTGTTACTAAATGTGCAGAATATACAGTATCTCCAAAGTCTACTCATAAGCTAGAAATAGCAAGTTGATATTCGACCTCTGGCGAAGTAAAAATTAGGGGGGAAATTTGATTGGTTTGAGTAGTTTTAAATACGTCACCAAAATGTTTTTTATGATGTTGATGATAAATATGATGATGTTGAGGAAGTTTTATCAAGAAGTTAGATTGTTGGAGGGTTAGAGTAAATTCGACTCTTATAAATTTTGTTGACTGAACATTTCAAACTTTGTAACTTTTGAAATTTGCTTCATAAGTTGATAGCTTGTAACTTGAAGCCTGATCAGTTACTTTTGAAGTCATGGGGCAGGAAGAAGACATACTAATGACGATATTTCATGTTGGTAACCAAGACACAACAGGGTAGCTCAATACATGAACAAGAAAAAGACTCTCCCTACCTATTGTTCTCACATTGATATTATTGCTCATGTCTTATTTGTTCCTATTTAACAACTAAATGTGGTAAACTGCTTAACTTATGACATGCAGCTTCATCTGCAAAATCACATGGTGGTCAAGGTTTTTGTACATGTTGTACATGTTGATGGAATGGAATTTTGTTTCTTTCCCATAAAGTAGTAAAACCTACAAATACGAGTTATCTGTGCATTAATTGGTGGAAAAGAGCAGTCCAAAGAGAACAATTTATCAATGCTCATTTTAAAGCATTTTTTAAGTCTTCCTCTGCTTTAAAAAGAAGGAATTTGTAGTAAATCATTGACCTGTGTAATACCGTATAACCCATCGTGCGAAGTTGCTAAGTGTCTGTCTGAATCCGAAATGCAATCTGCTGTTAATAAGAGAAGGCGGGGCAACGTACGGAATTGATTCTCTTGGGTCAAATTCTGTAACCTAGCAGACGAACATATCTGTTCCATCTATGTATTGGATCTAGAGCAGATAAGATAATCTATCTTCTACTTTCTCACAGTTCCTTGTTACTTCTTTCTTCACACTGTTTTTTGCAGAGTAATGTGCACTGTGTCTATTCGCTACACTCAAGTATCAAGTTACGCAGTTACTATCTGCTTATCTGGTGTAATTTTGGGGCGGAGTGGTTTGCTAAAAAGGTCTGCGAAACCTATGAGTGTCTTCTACGACGCTTTAATTTGTCAATTAACTTTCTCCTGCTTATTCCATTGTGAAATTATCAAACGGCAAGTCAACATTTTCAACAATGGAGAAGTACTTGAGGCGATGAAAATGTCATTACCATTTAGTGGGGCTTTGGTAATATTGACAGCGGAAAATGTGCTCCAGAAAAAGCATGTATCAAAAATCAACAGAATAATTTTAAAAAGTACCCTGTCAAAAACAGACTTTCTCCGAGGTTTCTAAGATCTTGCAGAATCTCCAGGTTGCAGTTATTCCGCAAGTGCATCTACTATACGATAAATTCTTATGTTACGGTTTTATGAATCAGTTATACTTCAGGAAAGGAATAATTAGGAGACAGGATTGACTTTATAACTTCTTTTTGCATGCGTTTCGAACAAAGCAATAGATAAGATCGAAGCAGGCCTCTCTTGCGTTGACTTTCATATTTAAAAAAACTTTTCCATTTTCCTCAAATGTTTTATTAGCTACAAGCTAAGGCCACCCACCACCGATGGATCAGTCTCACTCAGTATAATTTTAAAGGGCTTGAGGGTTTGCATACCAAGTTTTAAACCCTTACTTAACATTCCCATGGAGTTCGGGTCCACCATGGACAGGTCCTACCCCTGCCCGAAAATCAACTTTGGAGCAGCTCATCTTTTGTTGTCAGAATTCTATTGGTTTAAGAATTCTACACGAATTTTGCGAAGATCTGTCAAGAAATGGAGGAGTGGAAGAAGAAATGCAAACATATACACATACATCCATACTCCCTTGTATTGTTATAGATTGTGTAGAGGGAGGTATGCAGATAGAAAGAGTATCTGGGAACGGGAAGAAGCATCTGATCTGATTATTACTAACCAATCATAATGATGGAACCCTTAACAATTAATATGGACATTTACGGGAACTCATGAAAAAGAGAAGGTTTATAAAGGTGTCAAATCACCCCTACCGTATACCACCTTCCCTATTCCGAATAGTGGAAAATGAACAAATGTGCAGGTAACTGCTCTGTCATACAATGTCCTTCGTGTTCAAATTACTAATTTGTCTCACAATCTGAATCTAATAGTAATATGGGCTATACATACAGAAGGTGAGTTATAGAATAGAAAGAGGATGAATCAGGACGACGAAAGCTGTTTAAATAGGAAAAATAAAGGAGGTCAAAATTCGATGCTGTTGACAATCGAATTTGCCATGATCCGCAAGAAGTCTATTCACAGGCTCATCTATTAACAAGTACTTCGAATTTCAAATTAGCCTCTTGCAATAAAGAGAAACAGTCAAGAAAAATATGCATAAGGTACTTACTAGGGTCCAAAGCGGCGTAGGAGACACCTGTGACCCTGCTCCCCCTCCCCCCAACTAAAATTTTCCAGCAATTTTGCAAAAGTGCAGAATTTTCTTCGTTGTGGAAAGAGAGGAAGTGACAGCATTATTATTCTAGCTACCCTTCATCTGCTAATTCCTAATCCAAGCCTGTACTATGCTTACAAAGTAAAAACTACTCTAGAACAGGAGACATCCTCCAGAGTTTATAGTATAGTTTACTCTGAAGTTCCTCTGCAGTTCATACGTTACCCTGCTCCTCACCTGCCACACGGTCTTTTGTACAGCTCTGTTTTTCGGAAACCCCGGACGGACTAAAGTGAGCGCCACTGTTGGCAGGCCACAAAAAACGTTAGGAACAGTAGTCAGATCACAACGAAGACTAAAATCAAGGTATACTTTGTCGTTGTTCTAAGCACACTGCTCTACGGCTTTAAAATAGGACAGCATATCAGCGTTATGTCAGGAAACTGAACCAATTTCACAATACCGGTCCTAAAAAGTCTTGGCATAATGTGGCGCAATAGTTGCGCAGGACTTTTATAACGCACTGACAATAACTTAAGTGTAATTTCGAGGCTATAATTTCCCGTGGCACAGAATGGAAGAGCGATCTTTTTTTGTGGAAAATTGGATTAATTTATGGAAGAAATGGAAACAGATAGGTTAGATGTTTACACGCCAATTCCATACAAGAATTGTTTATGTTGACGTGTAGGGATTTCTATCTCAATTTAATAGAAAACAAAGAACCATTTTTCTTATTGTCTTCACGTCACGTAAACGAAAGGCATCTGCTCGTATGGTGATACTCTGGAAGATGACGTCTTGACCCACTGATAATTTACTAGTGCATGAAACTGAAACAGAAGAATTTTGACAGAAATCAACTCACAAGCGAATTTATGAAAAAAGGAGTGCTGGATTTAAGAAAAAACAGAGCGTTTGTAAGGAAGAAATAGCACAAATATGTGGACTCTTGCCAAGAAGGGAAAGAGTCCAAATGGGTAATGCAGTTACATGGACCTACTTTTGTTTGCCGAGTTCTGATCTATTATAAAAATTTCTCCCAAACCACACTGATTTTGCTGTATTTTGAAAAAATACTTTTGTTAAAATGACGCCAGATCCTCCTTTGTTTCTTTAAAGTCGGTAACATAATCCATTTATGGGCAATTTTTTCCAACAGCTCAGGTAAAGGAGGCAACTTTCTTGAAATACAGCATTAATTGCCAATATTTTGTTTTAAATTTTGTGATAGCTTTGTAACCCCGTTTTCACAATACTAAATCCCACGAATTTTGTTAAGAACCGTGGAATTCAAGAAATAGTTATCATCCCTATAGGAAACATGAATATTCGATATAAGTTACCAGATTTTTACAAATAAAACTGCAAAGTAGAAAGTGTCTGATAGAAAAGTTTCTGCTGTGGATCTAGGATGGACCAATCTGATGGTAAGTGATTTGTTCTTAAACATACATTGTCAACTCTCATCAAAGACACAGTAAATAATATTAACTTTCTCTGATCTTGCATCGACTGAAGTCTAACCTCAAACTCTTACAATTTTACAAATCCTTATATACAAGAAGATGATAATAAATCGGACATATGAAAGAAGATATACAAATCAACGAAGAAAGAATAACCATAACAATCACAAGATCCTTAGGGAATAATTGACGTAACAGGAAACACAGGCAGTAGTGACTGGAAAGTGTTTACAACCTAATTGCTCTGTGTGGGCGTAACAACACGCGAGATTCTACATACATACCCTTAAAAGTGATAAAATTCGTCAGCTTCCAAATTCCCCCAAAGGAAAATTGATTGATTAAAAATCAGTTGATTTGAAGACGTGGTGTGTTAAAACGGAATCTTTCAACAATCTGTGTGCCCTGTTTGCAGTTTAGATGTTGGCGAAAGGGAGAAATAATGTATCTTAAGAATCAGAGCAGTGACACGAACTCTTGTCAATTTTGCATTTCATCCTATTCCTCACCTCGTCCTATTCCTCACCTCATCCTATTCCTCACCTCATCCTATTCCTCAGCTTATCCTATTCCTCAGCTTATCCTATTCCTCACCTCATCCTATTCCTCACCTCATCCTATTCCTCAGCTTAACCTATTCCTCAGCTTATCCTATTCCTCAGCTTATCCTATTCCTCAGCTTATCCTATTCCTCAGCTTATCCTTTTCCACAGCTTATTCTATTCCTTAGCTTATCACATTCCTCGCCTCGTCCTATTCCTCAGCTTATCCTATTCCTCACCTCATCCTATTCCTCAGCTTATCCTATTCCTCACTTCTGTGGCTCGGCTAATTTTGCACTTCGATTAATCAACAATAAATTCCAGCAGGTGGCAATTTTATACTACCTTTGCTGCTCAGAATTGTAACTTTGAATTTCTGTCTTTCTTGACCATCTGAAGTCTAACGTTTCCTTGGAAATGTTTAGAAGCATGTGTAACTTCAGTCACCTGTTTAATATCTTTAAAGTTGCCGAATAACACGAACTAGACATCTTGTGCACTACACACGCGGAGAACATTAGTGAGCTTTTACATGCAAAACAATACACGAATACACATATGTTAAGGAAGACGTATTTTAACGAATCTGCTCTGCAACAGCATATGTGGTGTTGAATGAAATAGGACACCTGTGGTTTCTTTCAATGTCTAAGAGCGGAAACCTTGTGTCCCAGATGCAACCAAAACGAATCAGAAGACAAAGTAAACAATCATCTGTTTATCCGTTCTTCCTCAAAATGCGGCTAAATGTAAAACAAAGGTATATCAAAACAGACAAGCATCATTGCAATTAAAGTGTAAAGAGGGAGCATTCACAAGTAACTATACTTTGACGGGGATAGGGGTAGAGGTAGATATGGAGAAGACTAAGGCAAACAAAACTTTGGTACCGTTATTATTTAGTATTGAAATCAATAGGGGGCGATGGGGGAGTGTTTTGAAACTGTAGAAATAGAGTGCATTTACTTTTAAACTGTTTAATACAATAAGTGAATAAACCCCATTTATAGCGGATGTCATAACGATGCTCACAGTTATGGCTCCATAATCGTAACCGACAGAGTCTGGTAACAGCCTCTCAAACAATTTCGACCACTTGTGTTTTCCTACCTTTTGCTTCTAAATTTTTAAGTGGAATATTCTGTACTTATCCCTTTTGTTGCCATTGAGCCTGCGTTATTTTCTTTGTGTTTATGTCACTGAGTTATATCTACCGTTTCAATGTCGCATAATTCCCTGTCACCTACCATAGGTAATTAGTACACGGCATGATTTTTATGCATAAAATTCCATGTTTTCTGTGTATAGCAAGCAATGATATGAGACTTTATACGGTGTACGGATGAAGGGGGAAAGTAATCACATATCTTGTGTAACAGCCCGTTTCCTCGTCGCCCCGGCCATAATTTCCAATGGTACGTTGACATCGAAGTATTTGAAAGCAAATCATGAAACTTTATTATGGATATTCTAGTAGTCAGCAGGTTCGAAGCAAAAGATGCTTTATTCAAATTGTTTTGAATATATTCACCGGGGTAGGTAGTGCCATTAAGTGCTACATAATTCAGTTTTAAAAAGCATGTCGATGGAACAAGAGATTTTGTATAGCTTGGTCTGGAAAGACTGAAATCCTATTGCTGAGCTTAAAATTTCAATATATTTTGGAGTTGCAGCTGTTCGTAGGATTACAAGTAGAAGAAAAAAACCCTAAAAGATGAAGCCTTTCCTAAAATTTTCCTGTAAACTAATCTTTATCCCAAAACATCTCCAGGCTCAAATTTGTCTTCACAGTAGGAGTTTTGCAAGAGATTATTTCGTTCAAGTTTGGGGATCAAATGCATAAATAAGGAAAATAATGTTATCCTATTCTTGTTTTTCAGCGAGAGATTAAAAGTTTTAATCCATAAACTTGAAGAATAGGATAAGCAAGTGATAGTTGCGGGAGATTAATGCGACCCTCACGAAAAACAGGTGGGTGTGATTGGGCTATGAATGATACCAGAATCAGCACTTTTCTCACCTGTGGGAATCGTCAGAAATTTTTTGCAAGGATGTTACATTTAAATCTAGGATTGTCTTTTTACGTGTTATAAGTACGATAACCTGTTCAGATAATGATAACATAGTGGTATATAGATACTTTCATGCAATGTCGAATGGGAACATTCAAAAAGTTCCGTGTAGAGTAAAACTGGAGACACCACTTGTACGTGTGTTTCTAATCAGAAAAAACTGGAAAACCAGAAAGGAAGAAAGGATTTCGAGTGGCCTATGGCCAGGCCCGTAGCCGCAGGGGAACAGGGGGCACTTCCTGCCAAACGGTCAGGTTTCTAGGGGCATTTCCTCCTCGAGGAAAAACTAATAGCGAGTATTTATGTCAAAGTCCGTGTCCAATCGTTAATCTAATTCTGGTAATTGATTTTTAATAAATGTCTGTATTCAATTACAGGCGGGTTTGTCTTAAGTTGCTTGAAAATACAGGCACTGTACCTCCCCTGCATTATGCTGCAAGCTACGAGCCTGTTTGCGGCTCTGGGTTACATGAAATTTGCAAACTCTATGGCATCATGTATTGCATTGCAGTTCAGAGAGGAACATTCAGCGGAGGGTCTGAAGGGATTGTATTCCTTCCGGTAGGTCTAGTTTCCAAATTGGTGTTCTTAGCACCCCCTCCCACACTGTTCCGTTCATTTAAGAGTAATGTGTATTGGCAAAAAACCAGAATGGTTTGTGAAGAAAGAAAAAACGGATATAGATGTTTGTGTTACTGTTAATCAATTACAAACATGTATATATGATATGATGACACGTCAACTCTACCCAGTTTCAGATTCTTTGTCTTGTTTAAAGCATAATTTGTCATGAGCTATTATCTAAGTATGTATTCTCTCCTTGTCCAGCCTTAAGCTCTTACAAAAACAATATGGTGGTACAGAGCAAAGGGCGTGGCTTAGACTAGACATGCAAACGAGAACCACAAAGCATCTCAGCAATGGAAATAGGTGGGCTCTTATTTCTATGGCCTCAGTGGCAACATGTAAACACAAAAACTAAAGCGAGTCTCTCGTGATAGTGATATGGCTACTAGCACTTGTTTCGTATGTATTTATCATGTAAGCAAAGAAACTATAAAAAAGAATTTTCCAGAGTGACCAGGTGACTACTAACACATATAACTATGCCATCAATATAATATGATACTTGTTTGTTTATATAGTTTAAGATGTGTAATGATTGTTTATCACCTGTTATTTATTGTTTTATGTTTTGCAGACAACTTCATATTGTGTGCGAGTTTATGAACAATACAATCCTTATTTCCTCTTAAAACACATTTTTGTTATCTAAAGAGAACGAAAATATTAAACATGGAGACTTTATTTTTGTCAACCGTTTCATGTGACATTTGAGATTTAACAGTATACTGCTATACTGAGGTATGATTAAATATTATCCATGGAAAGTTTTCCAGCTTTCTGCTATAGTTCAACTTTGAACGTACCGTACTGACGCTGTCACAAGCAGCGCAGGGTAGAGCAACTCGCTATCAATGAATCAAATATCTTCTTGACTTTTATCTATTGGAGGAACTGTGATCTCTTTCACACTTCCTCAGCCACTCATTCTCATGTCACAACATTTCTAATATATAAACAATTTACAAGACAATGAACGAACGCTTAATTACAATAAATCAATTTGATTGTCTAATAATAATCAGGGAGTGGTTAAGAATCATGTGTTAGTATTTGATTGGAAGTTAGTATTAGGACAAAGGTTAGTAAGCACAGGAAGAGGAAATCAAACATACAAAAGAATCACGTGGACTACAAACTCTATCATGACAGTACTACAAGTCCTATACACAAAGCAAGTATACATTCTTCATGCAGTTTACATTTCACATGTAATAAATGTTGACGAGAAAGCTTCCTTAAATCTATGATGTAAAAAATAGGATTTATACTTTGAAGTCAAGCCCGTAAATTGTACTTTTGGCATTATTATTTGTAATATTTGTTTTAAAGAAGCCAAAAACGTAAATTACTTTATCTCTGCAATTCATTTTCTTCGTGTAACGACATGACAGAATGTTTTTAATCCTTTGTGAGGTTTTATGAGAAAGCTACCTGCTCAAGCCATCATGTAGGTGCTTAAACTAATGCAGAGCATGAACTATGATAAATATTAGAACAGATTACACTTTGTTTATACCCAGATAAATCCCTGTATTGATTTAACATGGATAGCAGCCATGTAAAGTAAGATACAGTCTTTCTTTGCCCCGTATGTTAAACTCGTGAGTCTTATTAAATCTTTCTACATATCAAACTTTAAGTTCTACGCCAGGAAAAGGCTTGTAAAGGAGCTGAGCATTAACTGATCCTTAATTCTTACAAACGTTCCTAAAATTCTTTCTGCTCGTCCAAGTCTAGATAATAGAATAGGCTTAAGGGAAGTAAGATCTGGGTGACTTCTTTCCAGTCGTTTCTCATTCTACAGTGCGTCTCTAAGACTTCAGGATGCCATCAAGTATTTGGCAAATTATGTCTTATCTATTACCACAAGAAAAAGCTGACGTCTTTATACAGAGATGATCTTAGATTTTATGCGTTGCTGGTTTAGAAAAGAGGCTTAATCAATAGGGTAGAGATCATGCTAGAGAAATGGGAAAAGGCTAGCTTGTATATTGTTGACTGTTGGACTCTTGACAAATTGACTCAGCTGATATCTTTTTAGTCAGGATCAAGTGACATAGCGGTGAAAAGCAGGACCCCAGCTTTGTAAGGAAATAATGGCAGACGAAAGGGAGTTGTTTTAGTTGATGGAGAACGATAAATTGTTCCCATGATGTTACCATACCTTAGTGGATATAGTATTATGATGAGCGTACTGGGATTTGGGTTGACCCAGGGGTAGCGTTGTGTATACTTTTTGTTTGTCTTCAGAACGTCTACTGAATTGGGTAAATTGCTTTTAGAAGACCTCTCTAAATAACTCGCAGTGGATTCTTTGTCAGCTGACTCAGCTGGATATATGTCCTTCATGTGTCAACCTTTACAGAACATAGGAGATTATTCGGAATCTGAGTAAAGCTGTGTCAGAGACGGGGGAACAGGGGGCAGCAGGGGGGCAGCAGGGGCCATGGTCCCCCAAATATTTACCTTTTTTTTATATATCCGTGACCACTTTTTAGTCTTATCAAAATTAAAATTGATTGCGACAGACATTGTGTCACATTCACAGCAAAATATGCACATTGAGACACACAACAGATTTTACTTCTGCATACTGTGAAACGTGAAAAAGTAGATTTGAACGCAGCCTACTTGCCTTCCCCCCCCCCCCCCCCCAATCTGCTTTATCTTTCTTC
>JAAAKL020015028.1:0-11677 GCA_010016065.2 Carybdea cf. marsupialis auct. non (Linnaeus, 1758)
TCGCACTGGACAGATCAACATGGAAGAGGCTCATCAAAAACGGCGACCCCGAATAGGGATGAAGCTGAGAAGAAGAATACAGGGTAGTGCTCTAAATAACTCTATAAATGATTTTCTTCTAAACTGCGCAAAACAATTCTCTTAATCTCCATCTTGTTTATCCTGACAAACTAAACATGCATTCTATCAAAAAAAACTATTAGGTTCTAGAAAATTTGAACTCGAAGTCATAATTCTAAGAAGTCGAGCGAAATCTTTTGATTTCCATTCCATTGATTTCTCGGTCATTTAATCGAGCGAAGACTATCGATTAACTTCTGGAATTTGGTTGCCACTAGACAACTTTCGCTATGTTTTGTTAGCTATCGCCTAGTGAGAACCGAGCATATGAAATGTAATTGGTAACATTATCTTGTCCATAAAAACAAAACAAACGCAGTGCCTTTAACACATCTTCACAATAACACCACAATAACAGCTCCTAATCACTCATTTTAGGTATCTCGTATTCTGCAAAAATCATTGTCAAGATTAAACGCGTTTTAAAAAACAGAATAAGATATCCAAGTTCCGCTGCAATAAAGTTTCAGGAAGTTGACGAAAGAGACAGTTTATGTCACAAAATCAACAACAATAGAAGTCGTCAACTGAAAATTAAACCATTTAGGTAATGTGACAAAGTTGTAATTGGTTTTATCTTCATTTCTCTACAGAAAGAGCAAATCTCATTTGCAATATACCTCTCAATGAAAAGCTTTCCTTTCCACTGGGTCATCTCTCTACTTAGCTTAACACAGTCCACAGGTATTGAAGCTTGTGGATTTTATTACAGCTGTCTTTGATTATGTACCTGTAGAGCACTGAGAATGATTGCATTGGGTCAAATTGACTTGGCCGTTTCAGCAACGGTATGAAACTCGCAAGTTATTGACTCTAAAGCATATGGTCAGCTACAGCAGTATCCTAAGTGCCATGTTCCTGTACATTTAGTTCATCAGTGCAACCCCTTCCAAAAACTATGACTATGTTATTTTGTGGTATGATAAACTCCACCATCCAAAAAGACTGTTTTACGTCAGAAAGTCTTGAAGTGGGCTCCAAAATCAGCGACGGAGACATAACATTCTAATAATACATGTAGCGCGGGAAAGAACTTTAAAATAAAACCTCACTGCTTCCCCTGCACCTCGACAAATAGGCTGTCCTTGCATACAAATACATCACAAGCAGTCAGTAATGGTCTAATGATCTATTATATATTTTAGTAATGGTAAGGTAGATTCACTCCATCGATTCACATCGAGCATTGTTGTCTCGATAATTGCAATCCTGACTCAACATTGCTTCCATTTTTTAAAACTATGTTACGCTAAGGTATTGTAACAGTTATGAAATTAAGAGATAGCGATTTATAAAGATGAGTTACATTAATTGATATAATTTAGAAATGGAAAAAAGCTGTTGTCGAATAATATTTACCGATGGTTCATCGCAATTCCTTTGGGCTCCCTGGCCTTCTCCTTTGTCAGAATTTTCGCATCCTTATTCAATAGAAACAGTAAAAAACAGATTATCAAAAGCTTCAAGGCATGCCCCGTCTATTTCGTGCAAAATTTTACACCACAATATAAATGATGATTTCAATCAGACGCTCATGTTAAGGTTAGTAATGGTATACTTTGAGTTGAACAAATATTTCACGGATGAAATATATCACTATGAGACTCAACGAGGTGATAAAGAAGGCATAAGTTACCACTCTACTGCAAATTTTACTCGCGATCGTAAAATGTGTAGCCACAGTTCCATTAAATACCTACGTTTCTCGGCTGCTCAATTTCGGGAAATTGCCTTGGATAATCGAAGACTATCCCATAACGACGAAAAAAGGAGTGATGATAATTTGTCTGGCGTTTCGGAACATCTTGCTCCATTATCAAAGACTGGTAATACATGAATACAAACAGAGAAATAATGTAAGGACGTCAATAAAGAAAGAGGAAGATTTATTAAGTAAAACGTTTCGCATGGGTGGAGTCCAACTGGACATTTAACGTTTGAATCATTTGTTTTATAAATAGCATCTCGCGTACTAGACAATCAAACTTCGTTGAACATTTCTTTAACGCGTTAAAGTTCTTACATAATTGATCCGGAACTTACTGTTGAGATCATCCCGGTAATGCATACTAACGGACTATGACTTTCTTTTGTGCTGCTCAACCCGAGCATGCAAATGGCAACAAGTAAATCCTACATAGCCTGCATCACGCAAGTCACATTTTAAAAGATAAACAACACAATGTTGCGACACAATAGTAGATTTCACCTTCCGCGTCTTTAAGTCATCTTTTACTTTCCGAGAGGTAAAGATCGGCTCTTTAAAATGCTTTTTACTATATCTGCCGACACCTGGTCCTTAAGTGGGATGACGACACGGACAGGTTCTTATTTTTCTTTTTTACGACGCTGTGTCACTCTTAAAAAAATGAAATTCCTTATGGTTGTATTTACTAAGTCTATTGGGTATTTAACTCGAGCAAATACTTGTCTGAGTCGATGGCATTCATCAGGATGTCCATTAGCACGATAAACGATTGGATCGATCCAGCATCGTTATCAACAAACTTCGTTTATAGCGGCTGTCAACATGACTTTGATGGTGAAGACTATCCCATCCGAATAAATATTTGTGTTGTAAAATATAAATGTTTTAACAAAAGATACACATCAAGACACTAATAGAGGAACGTAATATTGGCATGATGCACTTTATCACACTTCACAGTCAGATAAGATAATGAAACTCTCAACAATTTTAACTTCGTTTATCATTATACAACATCTTCAGCGGAATAAAACAACAATGCGACGAGACCTTCCAAACAGCATCAGGATTATCTTCTTTCCTGGCATAGAGCTTTTCTCTCTTGTTTGAAATTACCACAGATATACATCAAAATTTATTTCCAATCCGTTTCGAGTATTGGCTGCTAGTTTTCAGTCACTTTAAACTGGTTTAAATCGATACATGAAATATACGTCAGATTCAAGAAATTTCTTTGAACAGGGCATTACACAACGTAAAGACATGCAATGCACTGCAATGCATAATGTAGGGATGTAAACAAAACGGAAGATGCTCACCAAGGTGATTCAATACAATACAAGACCGGTGACAATTTAAGAATGCTGATCCCATAAAAATAAACAATTTGTCCGAAAATACGTTCTGATTTGCGAACTTATACAACTAGTAAATCTCCAAAGAAATAAGGGAACGTAGCCTCAAATCAATACATATACAGACGAAAAAAGAATAAGAAGGATGAAAAATAGAGCGAGCGATCCTTGGCACACGAGGCTGCTTAGAAGGGTAAAAGCCACGGCTTTATCGTCTTGAAAACCTGATCCAATAGATATTAAGCCGTGATCCAAAAACTCTACTTAAGCTGTTACACTTAAAGAAACAGCGAGCGAGCTAAATAACAAGCTAAACTCATTGAAAGACAATATCTGCTTTTACTGGTGTTTTTTATATTTATTGCTTTAAGATTGCTTTAGTTCTACGAATAGATGACTAGTTTGCATACATATTTCTTGACGTCCGCTATGTTCATTGCACGATCAAGAACTCGGGTGGGTTACATACTGGAGAGGCTTGCATGCAGAAGGTAACACCGTGTCACAAAGGTGTCCACTGAGAACTCTGTCTATACAAAATTAACGTTTGTCCTTAGCCCGAACTGTAATTTTTGCTTACTGTTCCTGTGAACTCCTCCACATTCTTTTATTTCCCATCCATAAAGAAATGGGGGGAAAAAAGAATCCAAACCAGATAAGGTGTTGTCTCTTTTCCTTCACACTACTCAGGAATTAAATGATTGAAACACTTTTATAGAGCAGAGTTAATACGTTTTTGATTTCCACGGAAAAAATGCTGCTGCATAACGTCCTTGAGGAAGTACCCAAAACAAACGTCGTCAGCTCTTAGCACGATGGAATCAAAGAGAAGTGGTTGAAAGTCTCTGTAAATTTGAAACAAGAAAGGATAAGCTTTAGACGTGAGTCGTTAAGAGGATGACCTCGTCTTTCATGGCCTTCAAGGGGTTAAGTCCTAGAAAGTCGATGGCCTGATTGTACTCGCCAATTGTCTCCCTGCGACATTGATAAGTGAATTCTTGGCGGTGAAAGGTCTAGCAAAATTTTCCAAGCTGAAAGTTTCCGGATTGGTATGCGTTTCAATTAAAATAAAACATTGAAGAAGAAGCCCGCCTCTACTCAATGGATCCGAAAGCGAAGCATCCGTTTTGGGACTTTTAATGACTTCTATGGCTCATGCCGATAAACGTGCTGATACACGTTTTTCACTATTTCCCTGAAATCATAAAAGATTAGTAGAAATATGTATGAAACATACCTCCATATCCAGTATCAATGGTGCGTTGATAACAGAAAGAACTTAACAGAAAAGAACAAAGGTATACTGTTGCCCGAAGGGCACTCTTTGATCTCAGGTAAAGTTTTGTACATCGTCCTGATCTTTATTGTTGTTTTCATTTTGTATGATAAATGACGCAACATTACCATCGATGAAGCTAATAAGTACATTATTTGTTGACTTACCGAGACGTTCCTTAATGTGGAAGATGCCCTTTGCCTTCCCGTCCAATTCCTCTTTGTATACGTCAATAGCTGTGTACATGTCTCTGTGGAAATTGTAAATTCACTTACTTTCTAGAATGCATATCAAATTTCATAATCTAATAACCAACCTGCCCAGAAACACACTAAATCATAAACAAAGGACTTTCTACACAAATTGACTGTTACACTTACACCTATCCCAGGGCGTGTACAGAAAACGTCCGTCCTAGAAATATGATTCTTTGTTTCTTCAATTTCGATGAAGCTGCTCTTCTGAGCAACAGTATTGCCTACTGTAGTTTGACTACTGAAAGTCCATTGCATGTAACCACTCTACAAGTGATGAAGCTACTGATACATTTCTTCAGATACGATGACTTTTTACGAATTTCAAATTTTTAATCTTTAAAAGTAATCAAATTATACCTCCAGGATGGGTATTGACGGCCAAATCGTCAGAATTGATTATTGGACGTCACGATATCTGATTAAATTATCGCTTTTTCTTGCATATACGGAGGTATTAAATACGGGGCTTAATACTCCTTCATTCTAGTAGACTACAGAGCAATATCATTACTTTCAGAATAAATCTTACTTTGATGTCAATATACCAATTAGCGTAGTTGCACACGAAAGTCTTCTAGTGCACAAGAACGGGCATCAGGCATTATTCCTTTATCCAAGACAGTCCTTTCCTCTTCACAACAACAAACTGATTATAAACAAAGATAAGTAATGAAAGGGTCTGAATAGCTTCAGGTGACACTATAACTTGGAAAAGCCCGGCAAATTCTGTGCAAAACGTAGATTTTATTTTAATCAGATGCAGATTTCAAAAAGCCTTTAAAACTTAAAACGTTTCCGGGAGCCGATATTAATTCTGATCACATACCAGTTGTGTGCAGATTGCGCATTCACCTGAAAAAGGCAAGCAAGTCAAGACGTGAGGCAGAACCTGACCTGAATTTACTAAAGGAGGAAAACCTTAGAGATCAGTTTTCAATTTGAATCTACTTTGGCTATGTTCAGTTCGCACCGGAGGAGAAAGAGCAATGTCCGGAAGAAAAAATAGGGGAACAGTGTAAGAAATAGTATACGATAGGCAGCTAAAAAAAATTTTTTATCTATCAAGAAAAGTGCCAAAAGAAAACACTTTATGACTAACAGAACTTTGGAACTGATGAACCACGGGAGAGCTGAAATGACGACATGAAGGATAGAATACAAGACAGAGAAACAGAGAATGTGCGGCAAAGCAAAAGGGGACGAGTATAATAGTGGGGAAAAAAGTTAAAAGGGGGTACAAAAAAGGGAAATGGATAGCTAAGTAAAAGACTTAATTGACAAACGGAAACATACGTCAGCAAATAAGCGCAAAACCAATAAAAAATGACAACATCATATTTGGGCATGGTAGACGGAAAGAAAAAAGAGGGAGACTTAGAGCACAATGGAACAACAATATATACAACGACAACAAAAATGGCGCAAACCATTGTAAACACCTAAGTTCAAAATTTGTTATGTAATGGAAACAAGTCTTTGAGTTCTGCACCGGTGCATTGGTTTTTCAGTGTGGTTGAAAGCAAGTTCCAAGAGGTGTATGGCAAATAATCAAATCAATACAACCACATTTTTCTAACCCTAATGTCGTTGTCCGTATGTATAACTCCGAGTCCGAGTATCAAGAAAGAATTCACTGGATTGGTTGGTACCTTGCCCCAGATAATCTTGGAGGACATATAAGTCCTCAAAATGGACTAACAGAGCCATAAAAAGCAAGGCCTCTTTCATCCTAACTGCCAGTGTTTACCATTAGGTACAATGCAATGTAACTAAATCTGCTCTTTCTTCACGGCGAATTGTCCTTTAAGAGAATGTGCATTTAACATTTTCAGTCCATAGGCATCTTCTGGAAATACTTTCAGCAAAGGCACAATTTATCGGTGTCACTCACAGCTAAGTCTGGGGTGTAGCAGAAATAATGCGCCAATTAGCTTTTCAGTATCTCCAGCTTCACGGTCGCTCCTTCTACTCGGACGTCTACAATGGCCGGTGGTATTGCGCTTTTGCAGGTAACATCAAATAGTAAGTTTCAATATCATCATTCATTTCAGAAGTAGATCTAGATAACACGCTGCATAAAATTGTTTACGTTTACGACCTTATCTACAAAATGACTACTGCAACCATATTCTGATTCATCAATTTCGACTACTAGGGTAAGTTATCACAAAAAGAGTTTAAAATATAGTTGTGTGCCCATGGAATCACGTGCTTACAAAAGATTTAGATAAAATAGGATTATTGGTATTCTATTTCATGGTTTTGCAAATATAAACAATAAAAACACATCATCTCTTCAAAGAAACGATAACGACATCATTGAAGTCCACAAAGATCATTTAAAGCATCTTAAAGCACGTAATGGGCTTTTGCTTTTCAAAATGCAATATACGGTGCATTTTCTTACTCTTCGATAAACCATGAAACGGTTAGGAGTGCTTGTGGGCCGTACCTCAATAATTCCTCTATGATTTTTGCAGAGATGATAAGAACATCATGACATTAAAATTTCAAGGGGCTTTTTAATAGCCTCTTTGATGTCATCACTTTGAAAGACACATAATCTGAAAGTCAAATATTTCATGTTTGCATAACTAAAAAATCGCTTCTTGTTATCCTAATGCTGTAGTAAATAGCCAATATCTTGTACCTTATGACTGCATACGAAGCTCATAGGGGCCACGATTTACGTGGTATCACCAAACTATTATTCTGACATAATACTTACATCTGAATAAAGTCAGAATTCAACGTTTTTCATTTCAAGAAAAAGGCTCCACATAAATCATCATCAGACGCATCGCTTTCTACTTCCATCTGACTTTTTCTTGAACGGCTTTCAGTTTTGAAAAGTGTGCAAAATGATGTTGTTGCATTGGCAAGACGACCATTTTCTGCATTGTTATCCTTTGAAAGAGTTAATGCACTATTTGACCACTAATGACACATCATATACAATGATGTCTTCCACTCTCTCGCACATTTTCTCTCTCACTATCCATTTCTTACGATTTCGAGAACCTGCAAATGGAAGTATTATTTTACACAAAAGATCGAATAAACACCTGCCTTCAATGCACATAAACATGAATCAAAGGTCTGAACCTTCAATCGGAATTACATGATACTTGAGGTGCAATAGGAAATCCTTGAAAATTACAGAAATTACGCGGAGAGTCGGATCATTACAATTTAATTCAATCATCGACGGTACTTAAAGAAAACTCCTTGTGTATAAATCAAAATGCTTTTTCTCAAAAGTAATAAAATACACCAAAATCGTGTTACTAAGGATGTTCTAGCTTAATCTAAGTTTTCAAACTCAACAAAATACAGAATAACTCAGTAAATCTCAAAGCAATAATTGCATTTGCAATGATATTTTGGAAAATCAACATTTAAACTGGTAACAATACTAGCAAAATGTGAAAGAAATTCTACCCAAAAATGTGACTTTGTTTGGCGTCAAGGAGGCCGACAGTTCACCCTGCTATCTACGAATTACAAGGAACAAACTTTGTAGGTTAAGCGTAAAACGAATCGCATCACGTGTTTTGATATGAACTATTATATAAGCGGTTTCAAAGATGGTTACTTAAAGTAGGAAAACATATACATTGTATGAAGGGTTCTGACGCAAAAAAAATCTGTCGAAATAATGGGCATCAATCACTACAATATACAAACTAAGAACCTTGCTGCTTGTGTATGTCTGACAACATCTAAGCACCTCACCTTATAAAATGAACAACATCATGCTTCTGCACTACTAAAGAGTCCATTTCTCCAAATTCAATGATGCCTCTCTCATCTAACTTGGAATACAGAATGGGGCTTCTAGCCTTCAAGATGAACCTGTCAAGGCCATATTGAATCCCTGACACTTCAATGGCAACATCCTTACCTTTGTCATATGAATGTAGTCTAATGAGAAAACAGAAGAAGGTTATTTCTTGTTATGCACCAATAATTAGAGTAAAAGATAGCAGTATTTTGCTTAATCGACTCCCGATGGTTTTATTTGTCTGTCTTATAGATACTACAAGTTACTTTCCCTTCTAGTTTACTCATCCCTAATTTTGTCAACTGATATTCCTGAAAGTTCCCCATCTATCTATTTATGCAACTCTACATAGACTAAGCATGCATGCAAAATTTTATTGAAAATCAAATGTATAAATAAAACTAAAAAATCATAGATTTTAATTTCAAAGTTATTAGTTTTTCTGTTCTCTTGTTTAATGTCTTCTTTTGTCTCCAATCTACTAACATTTCAGATTCAAGATCAATTGGGATAGTGAACGTAACACGTCAACAAAATCTGGAAAAGAGATCACGATCATTTGCTCAACCCACCCTTAAGTAAAATAGTTAAAACTAATGGAGCTAAAGTATTTCTTAGGTTAGAGGATAAACACTTCCCAAAAAATTCGCAACTCTGTAAGATTTTTAATAGGACCACGGTCAAGGTAAGTTTTTTTTCTATGCCAAACTTTAAAAGCATTATTAATCAGCACAACTCTAGTATCATGCGTCAAGATAGCGTGGTTATAAATGAGACAGTGGGATGCAACTGTAGAGATAAGAATAACTGTCCTCTGATGGGTGGATGTTTAACTTAGGGTGTAGTTTATAACGCGAACGTAACCCAGACAGTGCCTGGTAAAGAGAAGGTATACATTGGCTCTTAATTACTAATTACTTACTAAATTTAAGGAACGCCTAAGAAATCACAATAAACCCTTTAAAAATGAAAAAGGCTTGAGAAGGAGCTTTCAAAACATATCTTGGGATTTAAAAGCGCGTAACATTAAACACAACATCAAGTGGAGCATTCTAAAACTCGCTAAACCATACAATGGGAGCAGGCGTAAATTTAACTTGTGTATTACCGAAAAGTATGCAATTATAACGGCTTGTAAAAGTAATCTATTGAATGAGCAGTCCGAGCTGGTCTCGAAGTGCCGGCACAGGAATTCTTTGGTTGCCAATAAGTACAGGGACAAATAACACGACCTCGTAGTTGTATGGGTAGGTAGATAAAAAATAAAGGTGCAATTGAAGAATTTTCTTTCGCGGTCTGAGGAACGTAAGCAGACAGGATGTGAAACCTAAGGTAACTGCGGTATTTCGCTTTTCCTTTTTACCACTGTTTTGTAGTATACATTTAGATATATATTTATATTTATATATATTTATAATCTTTGATTTTATTGTCTCCTGAATACTTTTGAATACAAATTTGTTTCAAAGCAGATTTTTAGCTATACTATAGCTGCGTTATTGCCTTCAATCAAAGTAAATACCTAGCTGAATGGATGCAAATAGTTCCGATAAATGTATATAACAAAGAACGTCGACACATAACCGAAGGTCTACACTGCATTGAGGAGGTCTTCAAGACATTGCTTTGCTTCGGTAAATATCGGCTCTCTGTTCCCGCAGAAGAAAATGGCTTAGGACGCGATGATGCTTTCCAGGGGAGAAGAACAAAGTACAAAGAAAATTTTGATGCAATTACATTCCAGATTTCTTTCAGAATTGCTTCTGTTCATAAGCTACGAATGTGACCTTTTTCTAAAGGAAAGAAAATATTTACAGTAAATTTCCTTGGCACGTTTTGCGACTCTCGAATAAACGTTTTCTTTCAGTCCACATTTCAATTCACAGAAATCGGAACAAACAGAATTTAGTCTTCGAGCGTCATGAGTTTTTATCATAAATTTGCAGGATAAATGTACGTCGTTGATACCTGAGTTCCGAAGATGGCTCTATTGCAAAATATAATATGTTACGTCATGGCCTGCCGCGACGACAAAACAATTTTTGACGACTGAAGATCTCAGAGAACGTTCGCAAAGAGAGTAGCATGCTGTGAACTCGTTTCTCTTTAAAATCCTCTCTTTATTCCTCAGCTTGATAGTCATGGATACAAAGAAGGGGCCTACATTTCGGAGACAAGGAATTCATGATGAACGTTACTTTTGTGGCATTTCCAAGACAAAAACCCAACTAGAAAAGTGCAACAGGGCGAAGTTTAAGTATAGCCGGCACTGTAATCTGCATAAGAATCGATAGGTCTTGATGATCATATTAAGAATATGAAATAAAATCTGAACTGCCATCGGTAAACATCAGCCACAGAAATTCTGCGATTCAACGGCGAAAACAGGAACGAGTACATTGACTCACTACTGGTGTGCAAGTCACGTCAAGTCTGGAAACCGTTCCTGTTGGGTTTTTTTTTCTTTTGGCGCAAGTTTTAGAGGTGGTCTGTGAAGAGGAGAATAGTGGGGAAGTTTTGTGTTTCTTTGGGATGGATTTTTGACGATTTTACAGTCTTTCTGTGCATGAATGTAGTTATAAAGGAACTTACCGGATTGCAAAATGAGACATACTAGTACACCCGACCACTGTAAGCAATAGGAAATTGTGAACATTGACTCAGAGTTTCTATCAAGAGGTGATTATATGGAACAGTGCTATAGTTGATAGTTTTAAACCAAGGGGTTTCTTTAAAAAGTTGTAGACGAGTTACACTTCTAGAAAGTTTGATCTTAAGTCAAATGAAGATAGCAAGGAATCGTTTCAACTTGCGAAGAAAGTGAAGACTGAAAAACCACAATTCTATATCATGCAGTGATCAATTTCATGCAAATAATATTTTTCTCTATGAATTGATATTCGATTCTCTCTTGAAACATGTTCAGGGAAAATTCTATAAGGAGAAATTTAAAAGTTTTGCCTTTCATCACATTGGTATTTTGTCAATGTCTAAAAGGAGAGGTGGTACCAATTGTCCAGCTGAAGTCAAGTATCATCAATAATAAAAAATTTCAAATCATATATTATCCATATTCATACAAATCAACTACATACAGCCAAAAACTCACATCTACTAGGTATGTTGGATTGACAATAAGACAACGTTTCTATTTCATATATTATCCATATCCATACA
>JAAAKL020015029.1:0-11677 GCA_010016065.2 Carybdea cf. marsupialis auct. non (Linnaeus, 1758)
ATCTTAATTATTGCCTGTTGTTACACAGTTACCATGTTTACCAAATCCGATTTGGGAAATCTAGTAAAGAAAAAGTATGTCACCCTTATGACCCAGTTGATAAAGGCCAACATCAACTTGCAGATCAACAATTTCAAAGAGCATTTAGTTGGTACAAAAGAATAAATTAGTTGGTACAACAGGTTGATTTAAGAAGAAAACGGCTTTGAAAAAGCTACAGGGGTTACCCTATGGCTACACTGCGGTAATTGCTCAATCCATCCTCTCCATATCAACATATCCCTGCGAGCGAAAACAGGGAAGAAATAAGGTCAGACTTTCAAGCAAGAATATTCACCATTGTTCGACAACTAAATGTGGAGGAAAAGTGTAATGTCACAATATTAAAACTTTTGATTTCTGACATCACTTTCCTCCACATAAAGTGAAGTATTGTGAAACGTCTAATTAACAATCAAGCGTATATTGATTTTCAACTGTTAAAAAGGGATGTTAATAGAGGAAAGGGTATAGAATTTTAGAATACATGGTGTATTGTTTCTGCTAGAAAATGTTCTTATAGATAAAATTATAACTGCTGTGTTTATAAACTATAAAACCTAAGAGTTCCGTTTCATGATAGTCCACAGAAACAACCAATGTACCTTAGTCTTATCTTAGTGTCATTTGTGAAAAGCTTTTCAGCCACAAACAATGAGTTGTCTCTTTAAGTCTATACTTGGTTTCAGTACAACCAACAACTTATCTATATATCTTAATCCTATCACAGGGTTTTGCAAAGCAAAATGCAAAGCCTGTTTAGTGTGGAATGCTTATGATGTGCCACTTCAGTCAGTAAACACACTTAGATTCCTCTAGTATCTCCAGCTACCAACAAGTCTTTGTACCTTATCGACATAAAACCACCTTCAGAAAGTTACTGCTAGCAGAACAGGGTGGGAATGAGATTGTGCTGTTGCTGTGGTACATGCTGGTGTCCTATGATCAATAACAGTAAATTTTGGGCCTTATCAATAAGGATTTGAGAAGGGGATTCCCATGGACTCTTGTAACTTTATTGTAGTTTTTAGTAGCAAATAATATCCAAACATTAAATCTTTATAGATGTCTCTCCTAAAAATTATTCCACTTTTATTTTGATCCATTCACTAATTGATACTTTGGTCAAGTGATAAATCTGAATTGGGATACGTTATTCCAGTTTACATATTTTACACCTTTGTAAAAGTATGATTGAATCACTGTAAAACCCTGTCACCCCTTGTAAGCCTTGTATACAGCCCATGTGTTTCGTAAAGTATGGGGAACATATTCCAACCTACAGAAATGTGTGGCAAGCAGGCTGCATTACTTCAGTTAGTTGAATAGTAATACCACTACTTAGTAGCATTGAATACCTATTGAATTTATTAGCACCAACCACTCATCTGCTAAAAATCCAACCCATTTTTCACTTGGCAGCTATTATGGGCTATTTGTGGCATTCTACATTTTAACACTGACTACTACCATCCTATAGATGCAAATGTATTTGGGCGTTCTTCAGGCATGAAATTGCAGGGGGATGGGTACTGGGGTGATAAAAGTATACTTTCCTTCCTTACATGATGTGGGCTGAAATGAACAAGGATTGAGTTATTTACTGATAACTAGTAAAAGAAGTTATAATGAAATGGTGGTTGTATCCTCTTTAACAAAAGTGATAGTAACACCTGTAGGTAAATAATTAAACAGCATTGCTATATTAACCTTGAAATGCTCAAATAAACATGCATATTTCAACTTGGAGGTGGAATTTCGTAGAAAATGAATATACATAAGTTTCAAATATGACCCAGATGGTTACTGTGCACTGATAATTGTAACTGTGGCTTAAACTCACTACAAGCACCACCTATGACAACCTTCACCTTGGAAATAAACTATCCCTATGTTCTTAAAAACTGTCTATCATGGAATATCAGAAGTGGAACCAGGTTCGTTATATTATGGACAGCCAATTGTGGATTCTGAGATGGAAACAATAGACAGAATTATGGGCAGTCAGAGGTAAAACCAAGAATCTTAATTCTATCTGTCTACCCTTCAGGTATTGCCATGACTGTACATAGCACAGATAAAGTGTGGTATTACATCCACATTAACTTTTTGAAGATATGTCCCATGTAAAAATGCTAAAGGAAATCTGCAACCCGTAGTGACAGAACAGACCATCTCCAAAACAGTATTAAATGTTTGTATTCATCATTGATTTATCATCCAGACTTCACTTGTAAGTCCAAATTCATACAGTTAATGATAACTCACTCACTCACTCACTAATCCTCGAGCATCATGCGGCACGTAGAGCCAACTTGCAACACAAGTGTTTGCCAGTGCTCACAATCGGCAGCGAGCTGCTCCGCTTCAGATAGAGGCACTCCACAGCATCGCAGATCTTTGGCGACGACATCCAGCCATCGAGTGCGAGAACACAAACAGATAAATAAGACCTCAAATTAAGAGTACACTCACTCTTACAGATAAAAGCTGCTGACTCAAGAAGAGGAACAACCATTGGATCAAAATCAACTGACTGAATACAAACATGCTGGGTTAAGTAAGTTGCTCTAGCTATTTTATCATTCCTACAAGTAGATTCCTATACCTATCTTGCACATGAGAAAGATGATATTTTCAACTGTTATTGTTTATCAATTGAGTCAACTTATCTTCTCTTTATAAATTATCAAATTGTAAAGCTTGTCAATGAGTACCAATCCTTGGCAAGCAAAAAACTAAACCCTATTATTTACCACCTAATAGAATAATGTCTATCATTTCATGGCTATCCCAATCACAACATTTACTGCACCTGAGGCAACTCCCAATTTTTGCTAAAAACTAAATTTTCTTTAAGTTAAGAGTTACACTCATTACAGTAGGTACTACTGCACTATACGCAGACTTCTGCTATCTAATTATCATCATACAACACAAAGAGTTGATACTCAAATTGCATTTTCCAAGCCACATGGAGTATGCATATTTGACATTGTGCAAAATTATAACTTTGCTGATCCCTTCAATCTTTGTAAGAAGACCTTCTCCCAATAATGCCCACATCTGGACTTGCCTGTACCAAAAATATCCATGTTTATAACAATGATGAATCAATGAATCGGTATTAACATCATCGAACACACTGTGCTTGAGAAACTTAAAGATGTTGAGGATTATCACCCTATGCACAACTGTAAACTCACATCATAGCTTTGTCATTGGCATGAATGTCCATTATGGCAACCATTCTGATACCATTATTAGGAGTGGCTTAGCAATGTTCAGTATTCTACCTACTATGTTTCATTTAGTCTTGGAATAATTTCAAATCCATAAATGAATCATAGGAAAAAATTGCATGTGAAGGATACTGACCATAGCATCATCCCCTCGCCCCCTTTTACATTGTAAAACATCTAAATCAGTTGCTCTCTCCTTTCTCCTAGCTAATGGTATAATTTATATATGACCCCTGTAGGTAAAAATTTGCAGAATCTCACACTTGGGCAAAACAACACTGAACTTAATAAAAGTTATATTTCGCTTTAATGGAATACTTACACAAGCTCTTGTTTTGCTGAGAACTACATTTATTTTTTCTTTACACAACAAAAAAACTAACTGAAGAGACATCTAGTAATGCCCTCTCCTGGGTTAAAATAAAAATAGTCCCCCCCCCTGTAATATATACTAGTAGCATTAATTGAGAAAAGATAGAGTAAACTTCACTTAAACAGTAACACAATGTTAAACCAACGCAGTGGAGCAGCAGCCCTCAGAACTGGGAGAAGAGTTTGCAAGACACATCAATTTTGGCTAATTTTACTCAAATGTATTTCTTACATTTTAGGATCACAATGACTTAATCACCTGCATCATCACTAAAGAAGATATACAAAGCACAATACGAACTAAGTAGCAATAGTTGTAACATCTTTTAACTTCAAAAATGTTTGCAAAAAGAGTTTAAAATGCTCTCTGTATTGATCTTATTTTCCAAATGGTTCCCCTTACATATTTCAAAGCCCAATCTTCCATGAACTGCAGGTAATATAAGTTGATATCTAAGGAATAGTTCTCCTTCTGCATTATACATCATATCTACTTAATACATTACCAAGGATCAAAGCACAACTATTGCTAAAATCCCTAACACCATGAATTTTGGGGGACCAACATTTATTTTTCACATTTATCTATCCATTAGCCCCTCGACAATATGTTTCTCAGCTACCTTTTCTAACATATGCTTATCTAATCAAAATTGTGGAAGGTTGCAAAAGGTAACCTGTTGAATGAGAAAGTACAAATAATCCTTCCTTCCTTCTTAAATCAAATATATTCCCTGTCCTTTATACATCTTACTGAACAAGCTAAATCCCCTGAAAGTTCAGCTCAGATAGGACCCTTGCAATCATAAATGGTCATGGACCAACCTTCAACTAATCAAAACGTTTCTCATATATAAGCATATGTCAAGTATTCGAGTAATACTTTTAATAGTTTAAGGCATATCATATGTAATGCTATTAACATTCTTATATTTCAAATTTCCAACTTAGCTCCCAATGTTTTCATTCAAGAAAGTGAGTAGTTCTATCATGAATTCTGAAAGAATGTCATCAAACCATAGATTCTAATTCGCAAAGGATATCGTCTATCATTCTCAACAATTCTTTCAATACTTAACATTTTCACTCTCTGCCTTTACACCAGATAACAAAGTAATCAACAGCCAAACTTGTGATCTATTTTCAATCTCAAGGCGATTAACATAACGCAGTACAACTTTTGGTAAAATATCATGAAATATTATGTAATTTTTACGTTAACCAACATTGTATACAGCCTCTATTTCCCTTGCCTAAAAGGTTTCAGTGTGTAAATGACCTACATAAACGTTTCTAAACAAACTCTACCTCGTTACAATTTTCTACCATGGACTTAAATGTTAAACAAATACGGTTATGATCCTAGAAAACTTTCCTTCCTTGGGTTGTCGACAATTGTGTATCTGACTTTCCCGAAGACTGATTACAGCTCCAGGTTTGATAAGCAATGGAAATTTGTATCGAATAGAAGACGACGAAATTGAAATAGCCCTTCAGAAAGTGTATCAACGGGAAAACACAAGAAAATACAATTCTGTAATTGAAGGTGCGTCTAAAAGACGCTGTTATATAAGTTGAGCCTCTGATTTACTTGTTGAATGTTCAAAATGAAGATAAAAAAGTATCTCGTCAAAAATACAAAATGGTGGACTTGGAATTCCCCGAAGTGCGCATCCACCCCCTGTTCCTTCCGAGATGTTCACGGCCCTCAAAACATAGCCCTGATTACCTGCAAAATACGAGTCCTACCACAATTAGAATCTTTTAAGGAATTCTTCTGCACTTATACGGGCACGGGCATTAAGCGAAAGCTTCATCTCACTGATTTCCTTATCAATTTCCTCCATGAATTGAATAATGAAATCCACCAGTTTGTTCTTGTACATTTGTTCCGTGTGAACGTTGGTGATCAAGAAACTTATGTCATATCCTTCGACTGGCTTCCTTCGTAATACGATGAAATTCTCTGCTCTTAACATCATAAATCTCATAAACTTGTGACATAAGATCTTCTCTATTTCGTCGGCTTGTTTAACAGCAATGCTTATCCTCATGGAATTGATGGAACCTTCAATTAGGACCTTTTCCTTTTCATTCCTACTGACAACAACTGGAGTAAGCAGTAGCTCCTTGCTGCTTTTCACCTCGACTTCTGGTTTGTTGTGTCTCTCTACGACCTGCGAAGAGAAGTTCTGGAGGCATAAACTAGCCTCTAGAGTTGCACGTACAGCATTTAGATACGGTTTAAGCGTCGCAGCCATCGTATGTTGATGTTAAGGAAGTGCCGAATTTCTGCACTTGGACGAGCAACAAACCTCAAGCAGCCCTTTTTCTTCCGCACGACACGAAAAAGTACTTTGGGCCTGGGAACTAGATATTTCTCATGGATACACCCTCGATGCGAGCAGTTCTTTGGCAAACAAGCGAACGCGAGGTGCAAGTCAAACTTCGATTGATTGCACTGAAGAAGAGAATCGACTGTCCACGCCCTTGTTGTCAACAGATTTTAAACTGAGGGTTAGGGTTCCACATAGGGAGGAGTCGTTGTAGTCAAGTATTAAATGTTTCATTGTGACCAGGTGTTTTTATGTTGTTAATGCCAAGAAAGGGTCCCCAGGTTTTTCCTGTATGGTCAATGTTCGAAATGCGCATGAAGCTAAGAGCAGATGCAGTATCATATAAAATAACGCGCTTGGTAGGGATGGTGTCACAGAGAAAGTGACTCTCCATAACTATTGGTGCTGTTTAGAATGGCTGACTTCAAAAGGGGCCTATTTCGGATGGCAGTCTTTTAAAAGGGGCCTGACACTCTAAATAATAAGGAAGATGCATAGATCAAGCTGACCTAATGGAGGCAGAATAGAAATAAGAACTCAAGTGTAGTAGAGCTTAGCTCCCTCTTCTTTCTTAAGTTTCCTGCCGTTAGGGAGAAAGAGACCGACAGCAAGGAACAAGTTCCATTTGTAACCACTTTTCACACTGCTCTTCGTCACTTTCTAAAGATCATTTACAAGAACATAATGTCCTCCTTTCTTTCCCATGCTGCTCTGATGTATTTAAGGAAAAATCTATGATAGTGTAGAGACGTAGGTGACTTTTTAGAGAATACCACTTTTAGCCTTTCCAACAACTAATCAAACCGTCCAAAAGGTCTCTTTCTTTGTTACATTACTGGTTGTGAAGCATGTCCATTCGTACAGCACGGCACCTATCACTATTGTTTAAACAACAGCGGCTTACTCCTGATATCAAACAGCATCTAACCTTTAAGTTTTCGAATTTAGTATACCTAATTCAGTGCAAGAAATGCTTTAACTTAAATCCACCAGTACCCTGTTTATATTTTGGCAATACTGGTTGTTTTATTCAGACTCGTTTTAGAGAGTACAGACGTGACACCTATATAAATAATGAGAAAGGAGTGCTGGAACAATCAACAAGCCTGCACACCCTATTTCCGACATGTAGGGTGTACCCTTTCGGAAATACAAGAGAAGAACATTCATAGGTGACTGGCACTTGAAGAGCATCTTATCAATTTGAAACACTTTGGACAATGGATTAAACCACATAAATGATCACTAACATGTATTTAAACATGTAGATATAAACTTAACAACCTAAGCTTATAAATTTTGACTAGTTGAAGTCGACCCCGGTCAATACGTTATAAACTATTGTTGGTAGTCATGCATAAAACTCAGGTGGGCGCCACATTCAAGTCCAATACCACTCTTGAAAAACACAACGCGTTCTATTTTTCAAACCAGTTGAAAGTAGCAGCAACGGCACTTTCCAGGCCACTGTGACAAAATCACGAGCTGCGGGCGTGATTCAGGTGACTCATGCAGCGATTCAATGCCACTTGCTGTAGCAGTTGCGTAGAAGTGGCGTTGAATACAACTACTTACATCGTGTGATTTCAGAGTTAGTCCATCCTGATCTCGTGTTGCGCTTTTTAAAATCCTTGCCCTTCGTTCCTCCACTCATTCATTAGGTCTCCCTTACAATGACTTCGCCTGTGAGGTTTGAGCGAACTTTAAGGAAAGCTGTCTCGACTAACTGAATGTGAGATGATTTTTGTATGCAAAATACACTGCAGTGTTTCCTCTCTATTTGGGCTGATTCATGTTTCATTCATAAAACAAAATATACCCAAGGTCGGAGTCCCATTTTTTCAAAAAGTGTCACCTCGTTTACAAACAACAAGTCTCTAAATTCTCCAGGTAAGAAGAAAGCAACATACAATAAGACGGATTCGGTAGGATGCAATACTGACATCTAAAAGCAGCCGGCAAGAGCAGCCATAAAAGGGAGGAGAACATTCGTGGCCACGTTCGAACAGCATTTTATAGATAACGTTGAATGCCTAACATAATCGGGATGGACACGGAAATATTTGAAGCATGGGACATTCTTAAGTTCTTTTAATGGTGTTGAGTTCTGTGTACAGTTTCGTGCTTTAAACCTTGTTTGTGCAGACAAAAGGACTTTCATTCAAGTTTTCTTTCATGTTTTAAACGCGCCATTCGCACACTATGCTGTACATCCTTGCACGAAAGTGCATGCCATATATTGATAACTTCTATCCACTCTGTAATTAAACGTAATTTCATTGTACTTTGTTTGTTTACTGATGGAGATCAAGTGACGAAACTCGGCGAAAGCTACTTGATCAAAATGAATAGCATGTTAAATTGTCTACTATATATAAAAAAATATGATTAGCAACAGCGCGGAAGAACGTGAGGCTGTAAGCTACGAGGAGTCCGGAGAGGGTACAAAGGCGGCAACATAGGTGATGGAGAGATAATTCAAGTGGAAATGTGAAGCACAAACCCATTTAAGCCTTTGCTTCTAAAAATAGATATTTCATCACTCAAGATCTGAAACACCGGGCAAGAATTGACTTCAAAACAAAGCAATCGTGCAGTGTCAGTCGTGTTATCTTCTTGTTTGTTGTATATTCTTTAAGACTCAAAGTTTCATAGCCATGGTCCACTAACACTGCTGCTACGGTAAGTGTCAGTGATTCATGATACTTTGATCGAGATAGAATGAAAGAAGGGGGGTTTTCTCATCGCTTTTCCCAAGCCAGGCAGAAATCAACAGAAATGTCAGCGCTGGGTTAGCGCTTATTCTAGTGTGGGCTGTACAGAGCTGAGTGTCAAACAACACACCTATATTTTCAGTCTGCATTTGGCGGGAGGCAAACAACCGACTCAGAAATATCCTAACCCCACCCAGCAAAATTTGTGGTTGGTCAGATAAGTCTGTTGGCAGTTACTTTATTTTTGTTACAGAGCTTTCTTCAGTAGTGGAGTCTTATTGAAACTTGCCACAGCCCATCTGCTGATGTGTGTGTTTGTGATTTCCTATCAAGATAGTCACGAGTATCTGTGTACATTACATTTACTACGCAGAGAATCCTTGTCTCTGATATTTGTTCGTCAATACACTACTTGTTTCATTCTTGACCTTTACTGCCTTGGTATTGTAAAGCAATGGAGGATTCGTTCTGCTTCTGAATGCCATTAATTTATATTTAACTCAGTAACCAATAGGTACTCAATATTGTTGGGGAGCTGAAACGCTCACTACGGCCTTATTTTTCTCCCATCTTTTCAATTTCGACTGAAAGATCCACTAAAAGAATGTGATCGCCTACAGAGCAATCTCAACCTCCAATCAAGAGTAAGAAGCTGAAGATAGCTGCTAGCTCGTCGATCTGAATTTCTGTGAGTGTGCACATTTTTTCTGTCAGTTCGACAGCAGAAGGCAACGCAGGTATCATACCGACGAAGGTGAAACATTCAGAAGGCACATAGACTGTATCTACCGGCAAACGACAGAGTTAGCACAACAACTTCAACCTTGCCCGGTCAAATCGCCTTTGGTGTTGCGTAATCGCTAATGTGACGTTACACAACAATAAATGGGCTTATACTATTGATGAAACAGGCAAATATTTCATGTGTTATGATAACTAGATTAAAATTGCACGAAATAGCGAATTGATTTTAGTACCTAAAAGATTTTTCGTCTGACATCCCCATAAGGTCCAATGAAAAGACAAATCCTTTTGCTTCCAAAGCAACGGTTTTCTTGCTTTGATGTGGACGGATTCCAGGACGACCAAGTGAAAAGCAGACCTAGCTATACCTATTTTACGGAAGCAGTCATCCGTATACACTTTGGCAGTACGGGTTTTTAACCAAGTGCTGCCAGTGGCAGTCACATTGTTTAGTAGTGTATTTAGACTTTGAAACCCGAGGTGATCGTTTCATTTGTAGGAGTTGATGCTTGACGAGTACAGGATGGGACGTGCTGCTAAATTCTGTCAACTAACCTCAAAGTATTGTGGCCGAAGTAGCTAGCCTCGGTCTGGCAAAAAGTTAGACTACAATGCTGTTACTTGTGGAAGGCACACGGTCTTTGTGGTTAGTTGAGAACGATTTTTTACATGTATAAACTACGCTTGGGGTCACAGTGTCGAAACGCTTCGCTACGGCCCCTTTTATCTGGTTTTCGAATCGAAGCGAAACGCTAGCAAGCCATAGTCGATCCCGAAGGCCTCATCCTATCGTAAACAAAGCGTGGTAAAAGATCTTTCTTAACTTTATCTAATAAGCGCTTTTTGGATAAGCTGTTCAATTTAGGGTGCGTTGACATTATCTTCGACACTACCTTGTTTTCGAAATTTGCTTGAATCTTGCAATATGTTGTCCATTTTGTGGCCGTAATCTTTCTGGTTAAGAATAACGACCCCAGAACCTTCATCAGGTTTCCTTTACTAAGGATATCTCCATTGTTTCTTTGAGATTTTAGAACCCGGAAAGTTTTCTTATGCACGTAAAAATCCGCGAGATTGATCGGCGTGAAACAATAAGCATGGGCTACGTAACTTAGTTGGGCTTTTAGGGAGTTCACTTCATGTTCAAAAAAAGCTTTGTGTTTTATTACTGTTTTATAAACTCCTATATTCTGACGATTTTGTTCTCGGAGGAATGTCAGACGAAAATGCGTTTTAAGTACTAAAATGAATTCGCTATTTCGTGCAGTTATATTCTTTCATCAACAAACTTCTCGAGTGATTGTGTGAGGGTGAGTAAGGCCACAGGATATTACCTAAACACAGGTGGATTCCACTTCCAAACATATAAACACAACAAAGCCACAAATAGAATGATCGATAAATGATCGAAGTAGAAATCGTAACGATAGATAAGAGATATGATCCAGAGAGGAAAGAGATTGAAAAAAGAAGGGTCCAGAGTAAGGTTCCCGGAAAAGACAATCCTCTACTAGCCGCACTTTGACATCTGGACAGGACAGAATGGAGTGATTCATATTATCACGATCTTCGATTCGAGAGTTGCTGTCAACTTCACAACAAGAGATTAAATAAAACGCAAAGGAATCACGGAATTTCAAAATCACATCCAATCAACATTTGGGGTTTACGTATGTAAGTTCGATAATCGTGGTTGTCAATGTGATATTACTTCAATTATCAAAGAATGAGTGTGACGAATTACTTCATATTTAAAAATCTTCTTGCTTCGCGCCTCTTGATTCTCACAGGCCATTAGCGACGCCGTAACACAGGTCACATACTTTGTTGCAGTGAACTGTTTGTATGTAAGTCAGATCCATTTCAAAATTCTTTCGTAATGTTACGGTACCAACGTAGATTCAGTTGTCTTCCCTCAAAACATTCCCATCACATTTCCAGGTTCTCGCCGAAAGTTATACATTGTGTCCCAAAGCAATGGAAAGTGTTGGATGGTACCACACGTTATCAAACGCTTCTGAAAAAAGAGATATCACGACAATAACGAAATAAGAACTCCGTTCATCATCATATTTCAAAAAAATCGCCCAGCGCAAACACTATACTACTAACGCCACAGATAGTACGTAAACTATAGTTTAAAATACTTCCCATGTGCGGCGTGCTTTTTCCCTTAAGTACGGTATAGTAATATTTTGTTTCTCTAGTAATGGCTGTATGTACGAAGCAT
>JAAAKL020015030.1:0-11677 GCA_010016065.2 Carybdea cf. marsupialis auct. non (Linnaeus, 1758)
GGTTCGAGCCGGGACAGAACCCCAAACACTTCATGTTTATGAGATCTATACTATGTAGTTCATGACTGCTTGGTTGTCTGCCTGAGCACTTATATATATATATATATATGTATATTATACATATTAGTAAGTACTATTGATGCCGTTGCTAGAGTGTTCGCATAACAAGATAGAGTGTATATATGTACATATACATATATGAAAAATCCATATACTAGCTGGAAAAACCTCGTTGCACAGGACTTAAAGTATAAAATAGTAATCACACATTTTAGATAATCATCACAATACTTCACTATTTTTCCAACCCAATCTAGTGGTGGACATTGGCGTCCAGCTGTATGCATTAATTAGACAGGCCTCTCTTTGCCATGTCATATGACCATGGACGAATTGCCATCCGCTCCATCAATCTGTCAAAATACCATTGAAAGTTTCAAAGCTAGAAATTTTTAGAACAGAATATTTAAAATGTCAAGTCTAAAGAGATAGTAGGTAATAGTACAAAGTATGTCATTACCATGCTTCAATCCTAGGACCCACGAAGTTACGGTGTGTTGCTCTACCAAGTGAGCTGTGGCTTGTAATCAGAAGCCAACCCTTTCTTGCATACTTTACTTACCATGTTATGCCGATGCGTTTGCATTCTCACTGCTAGAAATTTCTTTGGTTTCAAAATCATGCTTTAAGTTAGCGATTGCAATGGAATCTGATGAGCATTATGGCAGACGAAGGAAATTTTTCTGCATGAAATTCTTGAACTCGCCTGCCCAGAGAAAATATGAGGATTTCTACCACAATTGAAACAATCCAGCTTAAGTTGAAAGCACATAAATAAGGCTGCTGTACATGTAGGTGGAGATTTAAGTATTAATTGCTTCAGAAACGTGGACTCAATAGCCTCGACAAAATAATCAGTAAACATTCCAGATTTCAGACTACGAATCTAATAAGCTTATAATAGTTTTAGATCAAAAGCAAGTACTTTTAGTTTTCTTCCTGTGGAAAAACGGCATTTTCACGAAAACAATCTTTTCCCCAGGACTGCAGCACCTCACTTTCCTATCTCATGTGATTGGGAACATGAGATATTGCTCCACAATTCATCTTTAATTATCGTAAGCACACCACAAGTATAATTTTAAATTTTTGGAAAAGGAACTTTATTTTCTGATGCCACTGACACAAAACTCAGCTTTATTTTCCCTGATAAAACGCAATTTAATGATTTTGTTGACCAATTATGTCATCATGAACATTATCCACAAAAAATCTACTTTTACTTTTGTATTGCGTTCCGTATTTTTCGAAAAAAATACGTATTGTTTATGACTTACTGTGTAACTTTCGCAGAAGTCCATCTTACGATAATTTAAACTGACAGTTAATTTATGTGCATTGCAAATTCGTCTGTAATCATTGTATCAAACTCGTGTTATCTATTTACGTCTTGAACAGCCGATGGCTACTTGGGAGAAGCACAAGTAGTTTTTTTTTGGGAAAATAGGTAACATTTTCATCCTCTGTTACCATAATCATAGGACAACCAACAACAACAATAATTAACAACAATAATAAAATATTCAAAAAATTTTGTTGATGGTTTAGAATATAAAAACTCAATCCATGAAAAGGGAATCAATTAAAATTTTGTACCCAACTGTGTTTTCAAAACAGCCAATCAAAACTCTCACTGCCAGATTCGTGTTGTTGGTAACAGCACAGTTAAATAAAAGAAATTTTATTGATTCCCTTCTTAACTGATATTTTGACGATTTGGCACTTTGAAGAGTGTCAGATGAAAAAGATTGTAAGTACAAAATGAATTTGATATGTCGTACAATAATAAAATAATATCAATTTTCATTATATTTATAATTTTCAGATGTTGGGGGGAGTGGGTTATAGTATGAGAAAATTAGTTGATTTTCAGAGAGGATAAGCAAGAAGTCTCCAAAGTATATCATACGAAAGATCGACATTAATGCAGGTAAAATGACGAAAATGTCTGATACAATAAACATTCGTTTTTCACTGGAATGCCTTTATGACATTAGGATTTCACACGACTGCCATCCTTAATGATGTCATATTTTTTAAATTGCTGGTAAATGTTTCTAATGTCGACCCATAAATTTTTGTTAAAATATTAAAAACATTTTCTGTATTATTTATCATTACCTTCTTACTACCAAAGGCTTGCATTGATCGGCATATCTTAGTTTCTTTTTACGTAAGTGCTACCGACGTGCCGACCTCAAAATATGACCTCCTTTCGTCGTAGGTACTTCAAAACACAATGACTTTACAATAAGATTTCTTTATGTTAGATCTCCAATTTATGCCAAAACGTCTGCATCAGGTATCATGATACCTCTCAAATATTGAACTTTTTGTCACGTTTTCGTTTTGGATTCTTTGTAATTGATCTGCATGGGGTATAATAGTCTGCAACCGCATTCGAGTCACAAAAATAAGAAGCTCACCACGCAACATTCTTTGCAATTTGAATTACGGGTTTATTTTGATAGATTTCTATGTAAACAACATTTAATTGTTTATGAGACGCAGTTTTATATGCAAATAGATTACGTAAACACAAGAGTCGTTAGTTGCAGCGTGGAATATGAGCTACACCTGTATGAAAAATTTTCAGTTGCAGTGACCGCTTTTTGGCATGTCTAGGGCTGGGGAGGGCTTGTCTTTATCTCACCGTTCTCTCCGTTTAAGCTTGAGTCTATCGGGAGCGCTGAGTGTAACTGTCTTGCAACATTTTCATGTTTTTGTTTGTATTCTCCCTATGTCGTCGCTTTACACACTTCTCACGTAGTCTGCCTTTTCTCCTCGTCTTCTACACATCCTATACATTTGTGTTTGATTTTAGTGCTTTCTCTTGTGCAGGAAATATTAATGCCTTGGTTCAACTTTTCATCCCAGCTTTGTTAAGGCATTTCCATGATTCTGATTGGTTAGTCTATAGCTCTTCCGTATTGATCTCTTTAACAAAACGGCCATTCATTGGTATTTCTTTCTAGGAATCAATATTCCCTCCTTTCTTTTGCTTCTTGCATTCCTCTTCGGTAAAACAACTTTCAGTACTCTACTTCGCTTCATTCCAACAATCTACGATCCTTCTCTATTTCTTACACAGTAACGCAGGCTATTCTCTTCCCTTCTCATATAGCCCTCGCAGCTGATAAATCCTCTTCCTTAATTTGGTCTTGGTATGTATAATCAGCCAACGCTACTTTACCTTTGCAACACACCATTCATTGGCAAGGATCTCTTCTGCCTTGTTTACCTATTTAGCTTTCTCTTATCCCTCCTTGTTATGTCTTAATAGCATGTACTTCGTTCGTCCATTTGAGTTTGGATTTTGAAATCAGATCCATCCTCTTTCTATATGCTCTGCTAAAAATTCACTTATGCCTTTGTCCAAAGTACTGTTTCGCGCGATTCTAGGTACATGTATTCCTCATATTCTATCCCTCCATTACTCCCCCATTCTCCATAGTTTACATTTGCTTGGCACACTCTTTCCCTTTTCATAATCTATACTCCACACTTTCGGATACAAAATTCCATCCCAACAGCCCTGCTAAACAGGTTCACTGTGCTTATATGATACTCTATCTGAATTTTTTCCTTCCATATAGATTGAGATAATGGACAAACAGAAAATGATGGAATATAATTTTTTTCTGCTTGTTACACTGATGCCCTAAGCCTGTCTTTCGTAAAACTGCTGTAAAAGGGATTCAAAAATATTGAAAACAGGAAACATGCCTCCAACCTCTTTGGAAAATACCCTTCACCTTGTGCGTTTCCATATGACATTTTAGTTGGGTCTTCAAATTCTTCATAGTATTAGTTATAAAGTTTGTAACACTTCATAAGCCATACTAAAAAGACAAAGACTCTGCAAGATCCAACTATTTACACCATATCGGAAGCCTGACGCTAGTACACCCATGCCATGGCCATATTTCACTGCCGTCTTCTACAATCTAGCATTAAGACTTTATCGGATTCTATATGGCTCCTTAGTACCCCTACTCTTCCTCTTGCAGCCTTTCTGTGCGCCTGATAGCCTTCCCTCCCTCTCCAGAAGCCCATACATGTTTTAGCTATTTCACTAAGGGAGAAGTTCTACTCGAGTGGAAGGTAATATATGGGTCCAAAATCGTCTACAGTATATCCTTTCTATGAATTATTGAAACAAATTTACGTCTGCTCATACGTCAACCGGCTAGGTATTTGTTTCTCGCTATCATTAATATCACTTGGCTGAGTTGCTATATCTTTGTGCTGCGCTCTTAATTGTTTTAACTAATACCCCTGGACCCATTAGGGTCTGGCTCCTTCCAAAAGAGATTCTTCTTGCACTGTGAGATCACCAACGTCCGTGTGACAACCAAAATGTCTCGAATTTTTACCCCATCGTCCTCCTTCAACTCCGTTCACCATTTTGCATCTCGACAAGTCCTCTCCAAACAGCAGATTTTACTGCAAGATCTTTACTGTATTATGCAACATTAAGCATTTTGTTTGGAATATAAATTCTCTGGTAGAACGGAAATTTTTTAGGGATGGATATATATACTACTCCGTTTCGTATATCTCCGCTTCAGTGTGAAGGCTCTTGTAAGGATAGGAGTCTGAGGGCTAGTGATGGAGCTTAAAACAGGCCACTGTGTTAGTACAACATCATTACCAGTGGCATAACCAGCAGAAAGATACAGGGAGAGAGGGTGATGATACGAAAGAGTAGGAATATTGTTTGGAATATATTTTTTATTCTTAGGCAGGAAGGATTGAGCGTTGAAGCCAGCAAGTTGGAATTTGGCATTGTTTGCCACTTTGTTTTTTTGGTTAGGGAATCAGCTATCATTTGCGATATAAGTCAATAAAATTTTATACAATTTTTAAAAAATCGCTCCTTAGTTGCACACAGGTGCTTCCTAAGTGTGAGAAAGCTCGCCAAAAAACTAAGAAATGAGGGGGAAAGAAAAATGAAGGAAGATAAGGGGGCTGGAATTAAACGGTAAACGGTATCTTTGGAAAGGTCTGCTAAGTCCATCCAAGTCGATGTTGAGGACTGCCTAACACTGGCAGAGGAAAATAGTAATATTTCGTACTTGGTTAAAGCTGATAGGTTTTCATATTTTAACACTGGAGTATATTAATAGATATGTTAGAATTTTTATTTCTTTTGGCTTATTTTTTAAACTTGGCTAAAACGTAGTTCTTTCCAAGCAAAGAAGCACTTTCGTATTCGTATTATTTTTACCATTTAAGTATTTTTGCATGAGTAAGATCATCTCCTTTAGTTGCAGTTATTCTAAGTTACTTTGTTAATGTATATATTTAAAAAGATATAACTTTTGTACTCCATTATATCTTGATGTTTTAAGTTTTCTTACCCCTCTGTTGCCCATTGAAATGTACAACACTTATTCTAACCTGAGAATCAAGAAATGTACTGGAAAAAATACTGGAAAACTATGGAATAAGATGCTCGAATTTTGATGGCCACGCTGAAGATAGCACTCGAAACAAGTCTGACAAGTTTGTCTATAAATTTTTCTCGCATTTTACACGTTTGATTAATGTATGTTTGTAAGAGAGCAGTTGTGAGGTTAATCCTTTTCCCCTTTCCCTAGGTAATGCATGTCATAGGGTATATATAAATATATCTATATTGTCTAATGAAATGTTCTGAAACACGATGTAGCGCTGTTTACACCTAGAACAACCACGGGGAAACATCATTTAACACTCAAAGTTGGAATATGATGAATACGTCAAACGTACAAGACACATCTCAGAATTTGCATGATGTAATATTATAATATCGTCGTTTTAATAAAATCTAAATAGAACTATCATATAT
Organism: Carybdea cf. marsupialis auct. non (Linnaeus, 1758); assembly: GCA_010016065.2. Lineage (NCBI taxonomy): Eukaryota > Metazoa > Cnidaria > Cubozoa > Carybdeida > Carybdeidae > Carybdea > Carybdea cf. marsupialis auct. non (Linnaeus, 1758). The sequence goes on from JAAAKL020015030.1 coordinate 5,894, forward strand.
GTTTTTGTCGAGTTGTCTATTTATGTCTATTTTTTGGTGACAATAGGAGATAGATGACATGAAACAACGATATTTTAGTTAAAGGAATAAATTATGCAGCTCAGAAATTCGATTATAGTAACTAACTGATATTCTCTAAAAATCAACTCTTAAAAAGAGCTTCCATTCAGTGTTAGGTTCCTTTCATCGTTCTTAATCACAATTAAGCATTTCGTAGACCGATGTTAATGTAAGTAAATTATTTAAGACAGAAATCCATTATAGTTGCAACATTTGTAATAAAAAACTCGATGTTGAGAAACAAGATAATTGCTTCCCTTAGGACAGCAGCAATATTTTGTTAATCAAGAAGCCGAAATGATTTTTAAAGACCTAGCTGCCTTTCAGATGCTTGTAAAAAGCCCCTTTTCTTCTACCACTGTAAATGCATCCTGTGGAGAAACTAAACTCGAAATAGACGGATAATTGTAGATAGAGAGCGAAAGCAACACTCGTCTGAACTCAAGTTAACTTAGATCAAATCTGATACCTTGAGACAAAAATAGAGGACTGTATATACAAAGAACGATTGAATTGCAAAAGGAAATAACTTATTGCGTACAAAAAACAGCTAATATTAGAAAACAAAAACGAGATAATGAAAAGGAGGCTATGATATAATTAACACGTAACAAAGTAACCAACACATCCATCTCTGGAAAATCTGCAGCGATGTACTCTCCAGAAGCAATGAATTAATTTTGACTTGATACTTTTGAAAAATCATTTCTTTCGTCAGAAAGCCTAGGATTCATTGTTTTCAAATGCATTGGCAATAGGACCAACACAAACAATTAAGACTGTTTCATTTTTCGTATAGAACTTTAGGCATGAAACAATATTTTTGCCGTCTCTTTTATGCCAGAGACATGATGGCCTTACCCAAGTTGTTTTGATACTTTTGTCTCATCCACCCCTTACACAGGATATGAGCCAAACTGAAACAGCTGCATTACTCCCGAAAAATTCTGTCCACTACTAAATGTATGGTTTCATTAAAATCTGTCTACATTTGGTGGTATGTTTTGTACCTCACTTCTCTCCCTTTAAATTTTTGACAGGACTTTGAACTTATACGTTTCAAGTTACATAAAAACGTGTAACTGGACCACATTCTGATAGTGCATGCCTAATACATAGGGCAGTTTGTCAAAAAATTTATAATTCTATCTGTTTGTCTTTAGGAGCACCTGATGTTCACGGAATGTGACCTAATTGATGAGCTATTACAAATTTTCCTGTGCAGGTCTAGGCTTTGCCATATCAAAGCTACCACATTAAGAGGAGGTCACTATCACCTTTAAAGTGTACTTCCAGTGGTCAGAAATTTTTTAACATTTTGGTCAGTTTGTTTTAAGGAATCGAACCGCCACGTTAGTTTTGGTTTAACGTACAATTTTGCGTAGTTATACGTGATTCTTTAACAAACTTTTACAAGAACAAGGCGATATTTGACGTCATAAGGAACAAAACTGACGTCATAAGGAACAGGGAAGTTCAGTTGTCGATGATAAAAAATACGAGGCAAACATGTTGGCGACCAGCAGTACAGTTTTGAGCTCTTTCATACGGTTTTACGTAAGGTACACTCAACATACGGCAAAAAGAATAGACAGAGGCTTTTCAGGTCAGTGCCATGAACAAAATATCAAAAAATTTCTTACCACTGGAGGTGCACTTTAAGTATCACTTCTCTGCTTTTTTAGGAGATTCCCATCCGCTTGCTTATTTGATAAAGGACTTCGGGTTGATAAGCAGCCATGTTTTAAAGAACCTCGTGCCAAGTTGCTCTGATAACGTACACAAAGTAAACGCTGGCAATACAACTTTTCCTCCTTACTCCATAATCAAGATATTAGTGACAACATTCTGTGGTGGATTAGACCGTGTTAAATCGGCACGTAAATCGATACCTGGTCTATCTAGAGTAATCTGCTAGGATCTTCTCAAGGAGTGACATGATGTCAGCTTCATCTCCATTCAAGTCTGGCTAAGGTTATGCAGGGATACTAGATATTATGACTCTGCCCATTTGTCAGATGGCATCATCATCATCATCATCATCCTCATCATCATCATCATCATCCTCATCCTCATCATAATCATCCTCATCATCATCATCATCATCCTCATCCTCATCATCATCCTCCTCATCATCACAAGTGCCATGCCTGATACAGGCTTTGGCTTACGTGTCTTTCAGAAACGTCTATCTCGCGCACAATGAAACAGGTCCTCTGTCATTATCTTTTCGTCATCCGGCCAACAATGTCCTTTATCGTGTCCAAGTATTTCATGCGCTGCCGCCCTCTGGACCGTTTGCCGTCAATTCTTCCTTGCAGCGCAGGACACTCTAACTTTTCTTTGCGTATCACATGGCCCACGAACCGACACTGTCTGTCATGTATAGTCCAGAGCAGTTTCCTCTGCACGCCAGCTCTACGCAGCACTTCCGTGTTGGTGACTCTGTCTATGTATTTTCAACATCCGCAGCAGAAACCACATCTCTTAAGCCTCTAAGTGCCGTGCCAATTCGGGAGTTATTGTCATATGGCGGAGATATAGGGTTCTTCCTATTCTACATCATAGTAATCCTTACTTACCTTCCCTTCCTTGTGATAAATCATTTAGTTTCTCCACAAGCTTGAGAGTATCAGTTGATGCTCTCGTCGATGCTTCGCTTCATAGATACACAAAGAAAGGTATAACTACTTCCGCTTTGTGTAGGAAATCCTCATTTCATAATGTGATTTTGAGGTTCATTCTAGCTATTGGTTACAATTAGCAATGGCATAAGGTATCGTAAAAGATATCAAGCATAGATCTTAAGGTGGTAGCCGAAACACAAAGAGATTAACCTTCTAATTGGTGCAAGGTGTAAATTCCAATCTGTTTCTCTTGATGCTCTGGTGAGATTTAGGGAGAATCTATTACATTGGTGTAAAGGATTCAATCTTGTATTAAGGATCAAGTCTTATATCGCAAGACTTAGCAATTACAAAAGTTTGTATTGACTGTTATAAATTAAGTCGAAACTGTAAAGTGAGCCAAGGGTTGAGCATCTTAATTGCTGGAAATGGAACAATACCATTTCATGTCGTGTTTCCCTAGTTGAGGTCTGCCAAAGTCATGCTTTGGATTGGAAACGTACGTTTCTTGAAAGCGGCAAAAAATTTCTGACGAAGAACAACAAGGAAAAACCTGCTTAGAAAGAAGAAATGAAAAGCCTAGGGAACAAAACATTGGACTGAAATCGAAAACTGAAGAACAAAACTGCACAAGAGACTCTGTTTTTGGTAAGGGCCAATTAGAATTTGGGCAGAGTGATTTTTGTTTTGTTTTGTAAAGAGTAAGTAAAATGAGGCGTCCTTCCTATTTACAGAGACATAAACCTTTTTTGATTATGACGCCTCTGCTATTCCTTGTTTAGCGCTGTCAAAGAAGAGAAGGCAAACTTGATCAGGTCACCAATATCAATATCTATTCCATGTTCTTTAAACTTCATTGCTCCGTTTATCTTAGTAATTAGTCGCAATTAGTTACAAGTGTAAGTGTCACATATATCCGATATACAAGGTCCTTCTTTAACAAACAAAATCCGGGCCAATGGAATAGTACAACAAAATGATCTTCGCCGTTAGTTTTTGTAGCCAATGCGTTTCCCTGCTTGCCTGAGCTTCATTTAGAACGCTGGAGAAAGTAGAAGCTCGTAACATAAAATAGAAAGGATAATAAGAAAAACAAATGTTTTAAGCAAAACAAGCTGCTTCCAAATTACACAATATGAAAGTCACAAAGGGGCCTGGTCGTCATGCTTATCCAGGCCCTGGTCATGACGTTTTTTCTCCAGTATAAGATGTGCCTTATCTGTTAAAATTTTTCGCAAACGAAATATTTTGAAGTTTTGTCAAAACTTTCATAAGTTTCTCTCAACATTCTAAACTTTTTTTTACGTTGATAATTTTCGGATACAGTCGTATCTATCATTTCAAATTTCTGTTAAAAAATAACGGTGGATGAAAACCAGCGGTATATAAAGTCTGAAGGTAATTCCAAAGAAGACATTCTTGTGATGGTGTGAAATGCATAATTATGTTGTTGCAATGTAATAAAACTTGAATGACTATCAAAGTTATCCGGCAAAATATCTTTCATTAAGAAATCTTATTGATTTTGTTTTAAAGTTAAGTAAATATGTTAAATGGACAGGGATACACATCTTGTTGAGTGAGGGAATCAACAATTGTTCGCTTATTTTAAGATTGCGAAGTAGGGACAGGGTACAGAAAAATGCCTGTGTATTAGGAATAACACCACTTTATGACACATCTTAAAATGTTGCTAGAGAGGCACTTTCCGAAAAAATATATTATCTGTCCCCCAGAGTGTTTCTCACACATCGAATTTTGGGCATCTGGTCCATGGACCATAATCTGTGTATAAAAAGAAATATCTACGTTTTAAAAATAATTTTGCTACGTAGCTATTTGTAGATGGAAAACCTCATTCAACTGAAAGTGCTTTTCATGATGCTCGTCTTAGTATCAAAGTGAAAGATCAAATCGGCTAGAGAATGTGCAAGAAATATGTCCATTAAATCTAAATAAAAGCGTCTTATAAATATCAAGAGAATTCTGTATTATTGTCATGATAGAGTTTCTAGTCCACGTAATTCTTTGTTTGATTTCCTCTTCCTGTAATTACTAACCTTTGTTCTAATACTAACTTCCAATCAAATACTAACACATGATTCTTAACCACTCCCTGATTATTCTTAGCCAATCAAATTGATTTATTGCAATTAAGCGTTCGTTCATTGTCTTGTAAATTGTATATATATTAGAAATATTGTAATGTGTGAAGGGTGACTGAGAGACTGTGAAAGGGATCACAGTTCCTCCAATGGATGGAAGTCAAGGAATATTTATTCTATTAAAAGCGAGTTGCTCTACCCTGCGCTGCTTGCGACAGCGACGTTACATTATTATTATCAGTTAAGGAGAACCAGATAAGTTGCCCAAACAATTGATGCATTAAATTTTATGCTTGACGAGTACCCCTATCCAGGTGAAGTGAGTTGATGTATACTTTCACCAATTAAATCTCGCATTTGGGAAATAATGATCCACTTATGCTCTGGTATTGTAATAAAGAATGTCTCTTTTTCCCCTTATTAACGAAATACAGTTTTCTGCTTACCTGACAAATATGAACACTGGACTCAAAAGAGAAACATGCGTTGACAGGCTCAACCTATTTCCTGTTCAAACTCATTATAAACTTGATTTGCTTTATTTATTCCAACTGGACATTGGGACAAGAGATGGCGGATATCTAACTTCTTCCTGATTGATAATAGCCAACGTGTTCTTTGTTACTTATGATGATCATCCGTAACTTCATCTTGAAAGACTCAAGAGTCTAATGACTTCCCCATCTCACAGCCGACAAGCAACGGATAATTGGTACGTTATTCTATAAGCCTGATTTTTCACTTCTTCGTTGGTCTCAGCTATCATTACTACACCAGTGATAATTTTGAAGAGTGTAGGAGCCTGCGCCGAATGACTCCTTTTTGAAATTGCTGTTCAGGTGAGATCAGGCAGTTGGGGGGGGGGGGGGGGGGTACGTGGGGTGATCTTTCCATGGAGAATTTATCATGGGGGGAGAGAAATTTCATGAAGGGGGCGTAGGGTTTTCTAGCATTCTTTGAAAAAACAATGAAAAAAATATGAAAAGTTTTTT
>JAAAKL020015031.1:0-11675 GCA_010016065.2 Carybdea cf. marsupialis auct. non (Linnaeus, 1758)
CGTGATTTCCTTACTGATGTATCGATATCCTTCCCAAGAATCCAATATTCCCTGAAACAACTGATTCACTGTTAATTTGGCTTTAACAAGAAGCCACTTACATTAGTTCTTCTGACGCAGAATTTCTTTTTGTTTGATATAAGCCTATTAACTAACTGTATATCTAACTACTATTAACTGTATATTCCTTATATTTCTTCAGGATGGGGGAATCATGTTCACATATTGGAGCTCTTCTTTTTAAAATAGAGGCTGCTATCCGCATGGGGTACACAAAGGTAGCATGCACCGATGAAGCTTGCAAATGGAACAATGATTTTGTCAAAAAAGTGAAAGGGGTGCCAATCAAGGACGTAAAATTATACTCTACAAAGGCAGTATCTGGGCTGAAAAGGAAGGGCCCAACATTAACATATGCTGACCAACCAGTGCAAACAGATGAGGAGAGAGATCAAATATTAAAACGATTTTCCCTCTTAAAATCGAAACCTGTTGTCTTGCATTCTTTCTCTGAACACTGTGAAAGCTTTATACCTACATATGTTCCCCCAGCACGTGCAAAATTACCAAATACACTGAGATCGCTATACAAAGCATCTAATGTACATGGAAACCTACAAGAGCTATCTCAGGAAACATTTGATACCATGGCACTGTCATTAGAAACAATTCAGTACATATATAACATTACTAAAAAACAGTCAAAATCTCAGGTATGGCATGATATGAGATGTGGCAGAGTAACAGCCTCTGTAGTACATGATATTCTTCACACTGATATGGAAAATCCATCTCCATCAGTCATAAGAAATATTTGCGCTTCCAGCAAATTGAATTCAGCAAATATTCCAGCACTAAAATGGGGACTTGACAATGAAAAGATTGCTCTATCTGAGTTTGAGGCATATTCGACTGCAGAGCACACTGACTTCAAAATAGAGGACAGTGGCCTGCTAATTTCAGAGAAATATCCTTTCCTTGGTGCTTCTGCAGATGGGATATTTAGTTGTAACTGTCATGGGATCAAAGCTGTCATTGAAATTAAATGCCCCTATTCATTAAGAGATACTCCTTCCTTTGAGGATGCCATTTCTACTAATGATGGCATTTTTATTGATAAAAATAAGTCATTGAAGAGAAGCCATAGATATTTTGCACAGATACAAACACAAATGTTTTTGCATGGTGTAGAATTATGTAAATTTATAATTTGGACTCCAAACTGGACACTAAATATAGATATCAGCCATGACCATGAATTCACTGAGATTATGCTGAGTACCATCAAAGAGTTTTACCTAAAACACATTATTCCAGAACTTCTGACACGGAACTTGGAACAATGTCACCAGGGCACAATAGGTAAGGTAGCCTCAACAAGTACAAGTCCTCTATATTGCTTTTGTAATAAGGTGTACACTGATAGTGAAACTTGGATTAAGTGTGATGCAACTACTTGTTTGAGAAAATGGTTCCATCTTGCATGTATAAATAGGAAACGCATCCCAAAAGGCAAATGGTACTGTAAAGTGTGTAAGAAGGCAAATAAAAGTAACAAGTCAGGTGCCCAAAATAGCTGAAGTGTTTGCAACTACCACTCTACAAATTGTTGGATGAGCTATGTTGATAAGAAGTAACTAGATGTTTAAAACCTACATGTGCATGTATCGAATGAATTTGCTCACTTCCCATTTTGAGTGTGATTAGTTCATTGGTCAATCAAATGACAAAAACAGTGCTAATGAGGAATAAATTTTTCCAAGTCCAAATAACCTAAGTCCTACGTTTGCTTTTACTGATTCCCTGTCATGTTGCAAACACTACTGCTGTTAAATCACATGCTCAGGACATTCCTTGTAAATGGAATGAAGTAACCTGATACTGGGAGAAGGACTAAATCTTACACGCACACACCCCCTAGAAACAAACATGTATGTTAAACCATGTAAAAACTATTTTTTATCTGATACTTTCTGCTTTTCTTTAGATGATATTGCTGCTTGTCAGTTATTACAACAAAAGTTTACCTTTTCACACTCTGAGTTAATTTATGGAACTTGTGTATATCAACTAATCCCCTTTTTATTGTCATTGTCATTGTAAGATACAGATACTTCTCCCAGTGTCTAAAACAGTATATTTTTCAAAAAGAGTGGATGTCAGTTATCTCAAAATGCAGCACTGAATATTGACAGCCTTTTTGGAAAGCATTTGTACCATATTACTAAGTGTTCCCTCTTAGATCTAATTGAAGGTCCTACAATAGGCTATGCTAACCTAGCTCCAACAAATGACAGCAAATAAGTGCCATATTTGTGGCCACAGAGTAGGCAAGTACTCTGTACTGTAAAAATAAAGAAACTAAAACTAACGGTAAAGTAGCACCAAGTTGCAATATTAGAGTTTAACTTACACAAACTTATATTTCAGCTGGTCAAGCCAGCCTTCCTTAGATTACAACTGAATTACTTAGTTCTACTCTAAGGAAGGCAGGCTTTACCAGCTGAAGTACAAGTTAAAATCTAATATTACAACTTGGTGCTACTTTATTGTTTGGCTTGTTTTCTTTATTTTTACAGTACATTTTTGAATATCAGCCTAGTATCCATTTTTGATCCCGTAAAGTATTTTTAGCCTGGTATAGACGGTTTTTTAAATAGACGAATCTTTCCTGTTTTGCATCAAGTAGGATACTCTGTACCCAGAATTTTACCCTCCACATTGTCAAAAATACCTGAATGATATGATGAGTAAACTGTCTAAGACAAAATGTCCCAAAGGAAATGAAATTCATATGCTGCATTTTAAGATATCTGTACATCAACAATTAACAAATTCTACGGATGTAACTGATTTTGACATTATTTCGCCTTCTCCTTATAAACAATGCTGTCACCAAGATTCACAAGAATTGCACATACTGTAATAATCTTATCAATACTTGTATATTCAGCACCAGTAGCTTCATCAGAAATCGATTTCACCATTGTAGTGGGGATGGGTCCACTAGAAAGGATAGCAAACTTTTTCTTCAGCAACCCTATGACACGCTCAATGTGTATGCGAATGGAAGCAATCTGTCTGGTGGTTTCTACTTCTTGAGCAGAGAGCTGTTTCTTTCCTTTGGTGAAACTTGGGATTATTAACTGTACTCCACACTGTGTTGCAAAGTCATCAACTAAGGTGAATCCTCGATCTGCTAGTATCTGATCCCCGGGGTGATGGTCTGGCAATTCCAATAAACCTGAGTTTCGTACAAGCTCAACATCAGATATCCTTCCTCCCCAAGCCTTCGAGAGGAATGAGATGGAACCATGTGGTGTACATGCTATTAAAAACTTAACTGTTGAGTGCTTCTTGTAGTTAGAGTACACTTGAGCACGAGCCTTCAGATTTTTTGGTCGAGTGATAAATATTTCTGTGCAATCAATAATTCCAGTCAATCTAGGAAAGTATTGCTTGAACACATTAGGAATTGTCCTTTGGCTACTATAGTGGTCTGGCCAGTGAACCAAGAAGGAAAACTTTCTACATATTTTATCAATCCATTTCCAGAAAATGCCATTTAATGAGGACTTGTTACTGTTGACAAGGTCCCCAAGAGTTGTCCATTGAGGGTTTAGTCTTAGCTTCACCATCGTCAAAAGTAGCTGATCTTTATATTGAATCCTGGATTTACATGTTTTTGGCAGGTCGTCCTTCAACGAGTCGAATATCACATCAAATTTTTCCCTTTCCAGACCAGTATAATACTTAAACTTGGTGGGATTAGACTTCAGAGCATCGTAAGAAACAAATCTAGATGCCAGCTGGGTAACTTTTGCACCTAACTTTCTATTTTTAGCCTTCAATTCAGTTATTTGCTTTATCAGATTTGCCTGGTGACACTGAGAAGTTTTCAGTCTCTTCATGGCCTCATCTCTTTCTCTAATAGCAGTAGTAAGCTCGTAGTTCTCGTTTTCAGGGGATGACAGTTTTGTCCTATTAGAAGGACCTGCTCCATCTTCTTGGGCTGTTTCTTTCTCCTGACTGACATTTGTATCCTTCTTCTCTTCACTTGCTCTATCCCGTTTCCTTGCTGATTCATACCTTTTGACTCTTGTGGCACTGTGTTGTTCAGGTACACTTTTGTACACAAAGACTGATGGGATAAAATCAGGATGCTTTGGATCTTTATTTGGTTTCTCTAGGAAGAAGAGAATACAACTTTTTGGTCACAGGCAATATTTTGGCATAAATGGAACTTCTGTTATGAATTTACTTCATGCTGTCTCTCATGCTTTGCTCTTGTCCCAATAGTGTTGGGGTTAGGGGGTTAAAGAGAAAACCCACTCTCCCAAGATTGTAAAATATTGTGGAAAACATAAACCTATGTCAGTCCTGTTGTCCAAAATCTTACTTTACAATTACTTAATACATTGGTTATGTATGAAATACCAGCAGCAACTTGATGCTGAATTACCTATGAGTATTCAAAACACCCAATTGTACACTTTCCAACGTCCTGACTAACTCTAACTTTGAAAAATTTTATACCCTAACTCCAACCTACCCCTCCCCCCACACACACACACATACATACACACACACACATCACGCACACACACCTACACACATAACATGCACAACATGTGATCCTGTTCTAGATATGAAAATCTTTCATCCATATTAACTGAATTAGAATAAAAATAATTTCTTTCACCAGTCTCTCTATAACGCTATAATATTGGTACCAAGCACATACATATTTAAGTAACAGATAATTAGGGCTATGAAATTTCTTAAAGAAACCTAGATGCAAATTGTCAATACTGTAGTCGATGCAAACTGCATCCATTTTTATACAAATATGTATATAACCCAACATGTAGCATTGACAAGTTATTTAGCTGTTGCGTTCACGATTATCATAATGCCATCGTACAATAGTAGCTGAAATTGTACTTGCTTACAGTTACTGTATTCGTATTAAATTTTTAAATTACTATTCAGAGGAAAAACATACGAATAAGGAGCTTTGAGTAACACAAATACCATGTTTCTCTGCCTGTTACATTGTACAGCATGAATTTCATAATTCAGAAATCGAACAAAGAATTCTTACTAAGGCACCCGTTTCCACGTACAGGAGACTCCGACGAGAGTAGGAAAGCCGTGGAGCAAAGGGTTTTTACTCTAGAGCTGTAACGAGAACTTTTCAGGGGTAAATTTTTCAAAATTAAACCATATGCAGAACTCGTGAACGGTATTTCTTCAGAATCTGTCTTTGGAAGAAGAGGGGCGGCAATCCTCGTGCATATTCTCGCATCGTACCCTGTACCCTGCCGATGATACGGATTTTTAGTTCTGTACCTTAATTTTGTATGTCAAAATTAAGATATGAGCAATAAAACATGGGCCTTAATTCATATTTTAAATACTTCTTTCACTTACTTGTGATAAAGTGCTCTCCGCATAGGTAAACATGCTTGCTTGTCGGGTTCCAGTTACTGCCATCAGCGTTCTGTCTCTTGCATGCTTTTATCCACTCTTTTCGGCGCTCTGGATCGTTATTAGGAAATCGAAAGAAACCTGGTTTGTTCTCCATCATATTGTGATTTGTACAACCGAAAGCTGCGCAGCTTAAAGGCATTGCGAACTTATTTTAAAATGATTTCAGTAAGAGAGGGGCGTATTGACATTTATCTCAGCGAAGAAAACTTTCACTTCTTGTTGCTTTCAGTGCTTTTGTTTTCACTGCAGTCGTTGTTGCTAGGCAACAGATCAGCTGATCTCAGGGAACTCGCAACCAAGAATTGTTTGCCAAGTTATACCTTCCTAGTGTGTTTTGTGTCATATGATATCTGAAGTCTTAATACTCCGTTTAGTTAATAGCTATTCATTTTATTATGAGTGTGAAGTCGTACCCATTGTTGAAAAGTCTAAGGGAAGACAAGTCTTTGTTGGAAGCCTTTGAAAACCGTACCAAGGAGAAGGTTAACAACTTTGATAGGTTAGCCAGAGAGGTTGCCAAAACGTTCGTCGATTTTAACCAAGAGTTAACTAAGAGCCTTGACAACGTAAAATTAGCCAAATTAAGGGACTATTTCGAAACATGTCTACTACCACTCGAAGCTTTGTATGCAGAGCTAAGACTAGAGGGGTATTTTCCGTCGGTGAGTAAAACTCTTGATCGACTGGCAAGGGATAAATCTTTGCTTTTGACGAAAATAGAACAATTGATTTCTAAACAAACCTTTAATGGCACTGATTTAGTTAACATTGAAAAGTCAAGTGTCAGATCTGTGTCCTCTGTCAGAAGCAGGTCGTCAGTTTCTCGATATCAAAATCCTAGAATAAAACTAAGAAGTCATACCAAGAATGAAGAAATTGATGACGAGGTTAGACGGCTGGAACTCAGAATCAGGGAATTAAATAAGAAAAAGGTAATCCCCAAAGTTGAGGCTGGTGAGTTCGCAGCTTCAGTAGTAGAAAGCGAGGATGAATTATCTCTGATGTCAGCGTCTTTGTGTACGGACAATGAACCAGTTGTACCACCTAACAACAGTCAAGCTCATAGTGATATTAAATTGCTAGCTGAGACCCTAATGAGCACTCTAAATATCAGGAGACTACCAGCACCAGAACCACAAGTGTTTTATGGGAATCCGTTAGAGTATATTGACTGGGAGTTTTCTTTTCGAACCTTGGTCGAAGCTTCCTCTTTAAGAGAATCCGACAAAATTCACTATCTAAAGAGGTATGTAGGGGGGCAGGCCAAGGAGGCTATAAGTGGTTATTTTTTGCTTAGCTCAGATTCAGCATATCAAAAGGCTAAAGCTACACTCAAGACAAGGTTTGGATCTGACTATGCTATATCAGAGGCCTTTCGAGAAAAGCTAGACAACTGGCCGAAAATTAAATCCTCTGACCACAAGGGAGTCCAAAAGTATGCCGATTTTTTAAGTCAGTGTGAAGTAGCCATGAGTCAAATTGAAGACTTGAGCATTTTAAATGACTGCAAACAGAACATAATAATGATGAGCAAGCTCCCTGACTGGCTTGCCAATAGATGGAGAAGATCTGTTGTTAAATTTCGTAAAATGTTTGGTACACACCCTAAGTTTGATAAATTCGTTGCGTTTGTCAAAGACGAAGCTGACATTCTCTGTGATCCCGTGATGGGCATCGGTGCCAAACACTTAAACACAGACTCGAAGCAAAGACAGGCAACAACCTTAAGCACGGAGGTTAAAACAGTTTCACCTAGTGTTTGTGTTTTTTGCGGCAGAAGCAATCACGTTATTATCGATTGTTTTGAATTTAAAAGGATACAGCCTAGCAACCGTAAGGAGTTTGTTATGAAAAAGGGTCTCTGTTTCGCTTGCCTTAAGCCTAAGCACAGAGCCAGTAGTTGTACCAATAGGGCCTCATGCCAGACTTGTTCAAAGAAGCACCCTACTATTCTCCATGATATCTTCAACGATAAGCAGGAGGATAAGAAGGATCAGGGTTTGAACAGAGCCGAGAGGTCTGAAGAGGAGAAAAACAGTGCCACATGTTTAGAAGTGAAGAATGTCGGGAACCCTTCAGACTGCTCCTCAACTATGATCGTTCCTGTCTGGTTGTCACATAAGGACAATCCAGGTAAAGAAGTATTGACGTACGCTGTACTTGACACACAGTCAGACACTACGTTCATATTAAATGATACCCACGAGCATTTAGATTCGCCTTATGATCGTACCATGTTGAAACTTACGACGATGACTTCTGTAAAGGAGAGCATTTCATGCAAGAAGGTGAGTAATTTGATGATAAGAGGATTAAATTGTCGGGAAAAGATTCATCTCCCTCCTAGCTACACAAGAGATATGATACCTGTAGACCCTTCTCAGATACCTACCCCAGAAAAAGTTGTAGTGTGGCCCCACCTAAGGCCAATTGTCGATAAGATCGCAAATCTCCAAGGCTGTGAAATTGGCTTATTGATAGGATATGATTGTCCCAAGGCTTTAGCTCCTTTAGCTTCAATTGTCGGGAAAGATCGTCAACCGTACGCGGTGGAAACCCTCCTAGGGTGGAGTGTAGTGGGTCGCCAAGATGCAAATGAAGGAGGCGACCGTATAGGAGTCACCAATGTCATAATAACTCGAGACATAATGAGCCATGTAGGTGAGGGGCCTCATGCCACTACCTTTGCATGTCAAAATGTAATTAAAGAACTAGATCCTTTAATTGTGACCAAGTTATTACAATCAGACTTCAACGAAAAGGTTTGTGACGCTGAAATTTGTAGCTTGTCTCAAGAGGATAGAAGGTTCCTTGACATTTTAGAGCAGAACATAGATCAAGGTAAGGATGGCCATTATTCCATGCCGCTACCATTCAAAACGGACAGGCCAAAACTTCCCAGCAACAAACAGGTAGCAGAAAGGCGTTTAAACCTTTTAAAGCGGAAGTTAGAAAGGGACTCACAATACAAGGCTGATTACATGAAATTCATGAATGAAATAATTACACAAAATGATGCTGAGAGAGTCCCAGACAGTGATATGAATAGCACCGAGTCATGGTATCTTCCACGTTTTGGAGTTTATCACCCTAAGAAGCCAAATAAAACAAGAGTGGTCTTCGATTGCAGTGCTAAATGTAGTAGAACCAGCCTCAATGAACATTTACTACAAGGACCAGATATGCTGAACAAGTTAGTTGGGGTTTTATTAAGGTTTAGAACTGGCAAAGTAGCGTTTATGTGTGACATACAACGAATGTTTCACATGTTTAAAGTACATGAAAGGGACAGAAACTATTTAAAATTCCTTTGGTTTTCTGACGAGTCACTGAATGAAGTCATCGAGTACCGGATGACCGTTCATGTGTTTGGCGCGACTTCTTCGCCTGGTTGTGCAACGTTTGGTCTAAGAACAGTAGCTACCGATCAGTGTTGTCCAGACGACCCCTTTAGTATGATGGCAGCAGATTTCATCAAAAATGATTTTTATGTTGACGATGGTTTATTAAGCGTAGATTCACCAGAGGAAGCCATCGGAGTAATTCAAAGTGCGAGAGACATATGTCAAAAGGGTAGCTTGCGTTTACACAAGTTTGTGTGCAATGATCGAAATGTCCTTAAATCTATTCCTCTCACAGAACAGGGAGAGAATTTGAAAAACCTTGACTTACAAGGTGTAAGTAATGAATTGCCGGTGGAAAGGGCTCTTGGGGTAGAATGGTGTGTTGAAGATGACACCTTTCAATTTAGAGTCATATTAAAGGACCAACCCACTACCAGGAGGGGACTGTTGGCTACTATAGCATCAGTTTTTGATCCCCTTGGTTTCCTCGCCCCCTTTGTTTTAGTAGGCAAGCGCATTTTACAACAAATGTGCAAAGATGGGTCTGGGTGGGATGACCCCCTTGGTGATGAGTTGAATCAACAATGGCAATCGTGGAAACAAGATTTACTATCACTGGTTAACTTGAAAGTTAACAGATGTCTGATTCACGGTAACTTTGGGGATATACAATCTGGAGAGCTACATCATTATTCAGATGCTAGTGATACAGGCTATGGGCAATGCTCTTATCTAAGAGTAGTTAATACCACTGGGAGGATTCACTCCTCATTACTGTTTGGTAAATCTAGAGTAGCCCCTTTAAAGGCAATCACTATTCCGAGGGCAGAGCTACAAGCGGCTGTTTTGTCTGTGAAAATAGCAAATTTGGTCAGAACTGAGCTGAGGATTCCATCTGATGTGCATGTTGTTTTAGGTTATATAAAGAATGAATCAAGGCGTTTCCACGTGTATGTCTCAAATAGAGTGCAACAGATTCGAGATCAAACAGAACCAGACCAATGGCATTACGTTAACACGCAGAATAACCCCGCAGATATCGCCTCAAGAGGAGCCTCAGCTTCAAAACTCCTCAACTCTAGTTGGTTTGGTGGACCAGGATTACTTCAAGAAACTGAACTACGGGAGAGTATAGTTGGGGAGAAGGACTACCCTGTCCTACCCAATGATCCTGAAGTAAGGGCAACATGTTTGCAGGCTAGCCATGATAACCGCACAGAGCCTCAAATCCTCGAAAGACTCTCTAAGTTTTCTACACTCTCTAGTGCAGTCGATGCAATTTGTACTTTAAAGCGGTTTGCGAAATATAGGGGACTCAAAGACGCCCCTAGAACAACTGTGTCAGATAGGGAAGAAGCTAAGCAAATGATTATCAAATGGGCTCAAAGTGCCGCATTTAAAGGTGAAATTGAATTAGTTAAAAATGAACAAAAATTGAAAAAAGGAAGTTCCTTGCTTAGTCTGAATCCGATGCTGGATGTGAATGGCCTTTTGCGAGTAGGAGGACGCCTAAATCGATCAAAGGATTTGCCCTATGAGGAGATTCATCCAATTATTTTACCAAAAGGGGCGCATGTAACTATGTTGATAGTTGATGCTTGTCATAAGCAGGTAGCACACCAAGGTAAAGGTATGACTATTAATGAAATACGTTCTAGTGGTTATTGGATAATAGGTGTGAGCAAGTCTGTTAGCTCCTTTATCCATCGATGCGTAAGTTGTCGTCGTCAACGTCGGCAGGCAGAAGGACAACAAATGGCAAGTCTACCTACTGAAAGGTTGCAAGTGGCACCACCCTTTACCTACGTAGGCTGTGATTGTTTCGGTCCGTTTATTGTTAAAGAAAAGCGCTCAGAAGTGAAGCGATATGGGCTCATTTTCACATGCATGGCATCAAGGGCAGTCCATTTAGAGCTATTGGAAGACATGACAACTGATGCATTTATTAATGCACTACGATGTTTGATTGCTATCAGAGGTCCCATAAGACAGCTTAGGTCTGACCAAGGGACTAACTTTGTCGGAGCTATCAATGAATTGATGAAATCGGATTCTAAATTTGAGGATAGATTTCAAAGTTTTTCTAAGAAAGAAAATTTTGATTTCATTACTAACATTCCTTTAGCAAGCCATATGGGAGGGGTATGGGAACGTCAAATCAGAAATATAAGAAGCGTTCTCAAAGGCATACTTATTAAGTTTAGAGCAAGATTAGATACGTCTACATTAAGAACATTTCTTTATGAAGCAATGGCAATTGTAAATAGCAGACCACTGTCCGTACAAGAAAACAGTGATGAAACTATTAAGGCTATAACTCCAAATCAGTTGCTCACTATGAAGTCAAGCGTTGTTCTGCCACCTCCACAAGAATTTGAGGAAGAGCACATTTATGCCAAGAAAAGATGGAAGAAAGTACAAGCTTTGGCTAACATCTTCTGGAACAGGTGGAAGCATGAGTATCTTCAGACTCTTCAAGAAAGAGGCAAGTGGCAGAAGAAAAGAACAAACGTCAAGGTAGGTGATGTTGTCTTATTAAAGGACGACAACAAGGTGCGAACTTCTTGGTCACTTGCAAAGGTTCTTGAGACTTATCCAAGCTCTGATAATCTTGTGCGTAAGGTGAAAGTGGTTGTTGGCAATGCAAACCTCAACTCGGAAGGTAAGCGAATTGGTCCAGCGTCAATTTTAGAAAGACCAATTCATAAAATCGTTGTTTTGTTAAGCAACTCAGATAAAGAGCAACAATAGAAACATTTATTGTTTAAACCTGTTTTAGTTAATCTTCTACCTTTCTTGCAGCAGATTAAGGTGGGGAGTGTTACAGCCCCTGCCACG
>JAAAKL020015032.1:0-11673 GCA_010016065.2 Carybdea cf. marsupialis auct. non (Linnaeus, 1758)
ATAGGCTATCAGGTTCTACACCTTGCCTAAGGGTGACCTGGAGGCAGTTGTGGCCAAGGGTAACCTCATTTATCCCATGTCGAAACTCCACAACCGGATGTAGTTTAATGTCATACCCAGGACCAAAGAAGGGGTTACGTCGCTCCAAATGGGCAAAAAGCATGGTTTTTGCAAAGACCACAGTATGGGTATGTATCAGTGATATCAGAGCTTTGATAAAATGAACCGAACGACTATCGCAATTTTCTGGGGATGGATGCATCTTCGTTCAATGAAATTTTAAACCTGATGACCCCTTTTATTAAAAAAGAAGACACGGTCATGCTCCGTCGATTTCACCAGTGGAACGCCCCTCGATCACCTTGCGATATCTAGCCACAAGCAACACTTACGAAGATTTAAAGTTTATAAGTGCAATTTCTCCACACACAATCTTTGATAGAGACTTTATGATAGAGACATGTAGAGCTATAATCAAATGTCTAAAGTCCTATATCAAGGTAAGATTTACATTTTTTGAATAAAAAGAACAGTAAAATATTAAAAATAAAGTGTTTTGATTTCCAGTTCCCTCTTTGTTTGATGAAAACCCATGAAAATAATTTTTCAACATGAGCTGCGTTCAAAGGTAGTAAAAGGCGTTTAGGGGGGAGGGAACCTTGGTCGTACTCCAGTTAAAACTTTGAGACACATATCAAACCACCAAAGTACTGTTTTCTATACTCTCGGAGGGATGGGGGGATGTGAAGCACAGACTATTAAGATTGATACAAAAGGAACCCTAATCTTAGGTTTAAGACCCCCCGTTAGTCCATCATCGTAGCTCCTGCACACTCAAATTTTAATACTTCAGTCGATGTCATTGAAATAATGCGTACGAATACTTTTGGGAGAATGTGGACAATTGACTAGGGCGGATTTATTGTAACACATTGTTCTTATGATGTAAAAATGAAACTTTCTATCTTGCAACCAAGTGTCAAAATGCAAAGTCATTCAAGAAAAGTAGTGGAAAATTTTTCCAAAATCGATAAAAGGAGGGCTGGAATAAGAATTTCCTGGGTGGAAAATTTTCAAAAAATTAATAATCGGGGGAGGACGGTTATTCAGAAGTGGAGAGTACTTAGGAATACAGTATACAAGGGGTAATCTCAAATACTTGATTACTGGTAATTACATAGGTGCCAACAGTGCATTTCCAATTGAGTTGGTCTGTTACATCACAGCCAAGAAGTTCTACAGTATAACGATTATCGTAATTATGTGTTAAATTACCCTACATACATTTGCATATATTTATTTTTAGCAGCTAATAGAGTTCCCCAAAACAAGTTTATACTAATGTGATCTTGAAAGAAACCTGGAAATAGTGATACTTTTCAAGTTGAAGTTTCGCTGGTAAATACCAAAGAAACTTTAGGTTGCCATGTCACGTTGTCATGGTAACTAACAAGTACGCAAACCAAAAACTTCCACAATCTTAAAGCCCAACTACTTAGCTTTTGTTTTATATATCACCCTTATAAATTCATTTGAAATTAGAAGCTGGAAAGCACACAATTGATGATTGTATCGAAGTCTGCGGGAAAAAATTGCGCTTTTAAGGGTTCAGAAAGACTAGTACTCAGCTCAAAAAGACTACTTAAGAGTGTGAAGAAACGTAGATTCCAGCTATGGATATCCACCTGGTGTTGTGCTATTTTTGTTTCTCTGGTTTGTCAAATAAATTAGTTGCCACAATAATTAATTTTGATCTCACCCTCCCCTGAGTTATTTGGACACCTTCTTTATTGAATGCTAAAAGCCTTTACGCTTTGCAACACTTTACGTTGTTTTTCTCGGTCTACAAGCCAAAGCACCTATGCTGTAATGTGAAAGGGAAAAGCTCTTTTTTTGCACTATATGAACAAAGTTGAAAATACACCATACTTACCATGGCCTTATAGTCTTCACTCTTTGTCGTTACCAGGAGTACATCAGTTCTCATATTATCAAAAGTTATCGTCACCGCAAGAGCCACATATAACTGCATTGCTATATATAAATACATGGAACTAAGAGTACGTCTATTTTCACCTCAATAGTAATTATTACCATCGTAAGAGTAGAAGCATAACTATCACACTATATACATACTTGTAACTACGAAATACTCTGCTTGTTTGATGACTTGTCATCTTCTTATACTTGATCGACTTCTCTCTTCATGGTTACTCAGATCATTACATGAAATCAGGAGTATGTCCATTTTCACCTCATTAGTATTTATTACCATCATAAGAGTAGACGCATAACTACCATACTATATACATACTTGTAAGTACGAAATACTCTGCTTTTTTGATGAATAGTCACGTCTTTCTCATCGCCACTTTTCGCTGCTGGTCATAGTTTCACAACTTCATTTTTAAGTTATCTGTCTTGGATTGTCTTTTCCCATTAAATTGAGCATCATTTTGCACGATTTGAAGCAGGCATATTTTACCTTATATCATAAGTAAGCTCTTAACAATGGGTTGCCCTAGGTGCAATTGACTCTTACTGTTGCCTTCATATTTTTGTAATTGTATGTATTATTGTATAAATTGGATGAAGTTTCTAATGATAGAGATATTGCTATCAATCGTATGTAGTTCTACTAAATCACAAACACTACCAATTCTTGTACATGATTGGCATGGTTCTAGTGACAGTTAGACTTTTATGTTTGTACATAATTGTTTTTGTTTGTCGAAACGGCCAGTTTCTATTTCAAATCTTTCTTTCCTAGTTACTTTCGAGTTAACATTGACTATGGAACTTAAACGCTTTGTACAAAGGATTTAACTTCTTTCCTTGAACACACTTGGCTAATCTCCTGTCGCATTCGCATGTCATCCATGCACATCCATTGGTTCTATCAACTGCAAAGGAAAAGTAAAAAACGATACTGTGTTATGTAGACCAAGAAAACAATCCAACTGCTATTTCAATTTGAATAGTCATATTTCCATAAGAGTTTTAGCACTCTTTTTGACGTTCCGCTACTAGTAAAATCAGATTCCAAAACCAGACCAAAAAAGCCATAGGGAAGTGTTTCGGTGCTGTGACCCCACGCGTAGTTGAAGCCAGTAAGGAAGCATTCTCAACTAACCACAAAGATTGCATGCCTTCCACAATTTGCAGCATCGTTGTATACTCATTTTCTTACCAGTGTGAAGCTGGCTGAGTCGGTCGCACGACTTTGAGATTATTTGATAGAATTAAGCTGCAAGTTCCTTGCTGCATTCGCCAAGCATCAACTCCTACAAGGAAACAACCCTATTAAACAATATGATTTTGTCACAGGGCAATACTTGCTTAAAAACGCAGCCTGTGCAGAAATGTATACGGATGATTGCTTCCGTATAATAGTTATAAGCTAGGTCTGCTTTTCACTTGACCGTTCGAGAATCAGTCCACATCATAGCAAGAAAACAGTTGCTTTGCTGACAATTTTTTGTTTCAAATTTGCAACGACACGTAAGGCCCATCTCATCTAGGGATATTGGTTTTCGAAACTAATCAAGATGAAGATGACAAAGATGATTTTAAAGACTCTTGACATCGTTTCTATAATGACATTTAATCAGTTTTTTAAAGGAACATAGGGTTCCTATGGTCTCTCAAGTCATTCATTTTTTCATGAGTACAAATCTTGGCGGTGTTGTATCTGTCCAATAAGCGGCAGCGAAAATTTCTATCGTGTCTTTCTTCTTTTTGATGAAGTTTCTATTAAAGGCATGAGTTGATGATAGAAGGGGGTTACGCTAAACAAACCAATGATAGTGCAAGGAAACAGAGTTGTTCACATAGATGCCCTCTGTACGTGGCTATCCAAAGAATTTGTTGTTACGTAATGACAGAAAAGCATAAGATTTATGCCATGTTTAATTCGAACAAGCAGCTCCTTAACGCAAATATCAAATTGTGATAAAAATCGAATACTCCATTTGGCTTTTTTTTAAAAATGATTTTAACCTACTTGATTTCGACGTCTTAAAATTTAGATATCTGACGACAAAAAAATGATGGGGATCATAATGATGATAAAGATAATGATGATGATGGCGACAAAAGCGATAGCGATGTCGATATGATATGTTATTAAAGGTCATGCACAAGTTGTCTAAGAAACGATTTTGTTATTCAGCCGGGGCCAGGCCGAAATTACCATTGCTGATTAACAGATGAAAATGTCAGCTTTTTTTAAAAAATATGCCTTATTTTGTCTTCTTCTCTCTTAGCGTTTTGAAATTTCATTAAATTCAAAAATTGCAAGGAGCGATTCGGGCAATTTATCAACACATTAGCACTGTTTGTTATTTCTCTGCATATGCAACAGTAAGTTCTTTAAACGTTGGCGCTCTTCCAATATTTTCTTTCTCCTTCCTCTCTGCAATGAATTGCGAGCAAAATCTTAGATTTTAGAAGGCTAATTAAGACGTTTGTGCTAACATAATATTTTTCAAGAGGGACAAGTAAGAAGTTAACAAAATTTTTATCGCCAGTTTTCCATCAAGAAGTTTAGAAAATGAAGAATTTTCTTATATATGTGTTTCTTCAATAAATCCGACGCTCGTCACTGTGCAAACAACATCACGCTCTGAACCACAACATTAGGGTTTGATTTCCCCCACACTGCGTTTGCAAAGCAAATCAAGTAACAGCATTGACGACAACAGTTTAAAATGGACGCGTGAGACAAGAGAATGCTTTCCCCTTAGCTTGCTACATTAAACATGAAGAAATGTGACATTGGTAAAAGTGATGCTCCAAGGAGGCTTTTGGGTTGAAGGTGGAGTGCTTAGAAAAATGCGTTTTGCCGTGAAGTAAGCAACACTTAGTACCACAATAAATTAAGTGCACAGAACAATCTCCTCCTAAATAGCCCTTCAAGAAAATAGTTATGTTTATTGATAAAACAAAGAAACAATAACAAATCTTTGTAATTGATGGTGAGAAGATAGTTGTCTTACTACCCCTATCATCAGGGCCGAAAGCAACTTAAGGGTAAGGACTAGTATGATGTAAATCTTTAAACAACCTGAAACATATTTCCTAAAGCTGAAACATGGAGAAGTTATTAAGAGGAAGAAACTGAGTCACATAGCCAGGTCGAGATACTCAGTGGATTCTAACCACTGTGTTTAATTTTCACTTGGTTCGCATACAGTGCTGTAGCCTACCAAGGAGGTGCATGCAGGCGGTAAGTCTCTTCCGAGAGCTCTTGAAATGTCGAGGGAAGCCGGTTTGATGATGACTTGAATCTGGGAAAGTCGTGGAGAAAGCTTAGATCTCAAATAAAGACTAGTACGCGCCAATACCTTCTCAATAAGCTGCAATTTATAAATTCTGCTCAATAGAGGATAAAGTAGAATCAAAGCTTTTGAGATTTTGGATAACACACGATTCTCTTTTGTATCATGGACAGGGAAGAATCTAAATTTGTGAGTACTAAACAGAGCTGAACATGGAGAAGTACCTAAAAGTGACATCCTTAATCGTAAGCCTTTACATTTGTGGTTGCTTTTGCCACTGAGGAGAGCTGTAAAAAAGTGCCTTCCTAGTAGAAATTTCAATGCTGAAATAAAGACAGAGATGCAAGCAACAACATGGCTCTTGAACGTCAAAATGCAACCTGGAAAAACTTGGTTGACCACGTTACAACTAACGGAGAAGAGTGGCAACAGATTGTAAAGACAACAGCATAACAAACTGGCAACACCATGGAAGATATAAGATAGAAGATACAGAAATTAGAATGAAAATCTGACTACAATAACTTTTTATGATTACCAAATATTACATTTTTATTATATTTATGTTCAAAGATTTCAAAACTTTTTAAGGAGCTGTCTTTGGTAAGTAGATAGAGTGCTTGCTTTCTGTGATTGACGGTTTAGTATTGACTTTAAATAACAATTGTTGATATAAGAGGGGTGTCAGGGGTATACAATCATCATCATCTGATCGAGTTTGCTTGGACATCTAGTCTATCACGTTATCCACCTCGATTCTGCAGCAAGGTTCGAGGGTCTTCAGGCTGGCATTTCTCATCACGGCATAGCTGGCCTATGTATATTATGGCGGGGCGTCCAACTCGCCTAGAACCATGCCTTTCTATCCTGACCAGTAGATCGCTGGCAAGTTCCTGCTTCGATCGCCAGCAGTGGCCCGCAAAGCGCATTCTCCTTTCTCGTAGGACGGCAGAGATATTTTGGCTGTTTCCATACAACTGAGCCTTGGTTGGATGCTCTCTCCACGAGATGTTCAGTGCGGCTCAGAGCATCCTTCTGTATGTGCCATCTAGCCTGGAATCTAGGGTTTTGTTAGTGTCCCAGTTGTTGCGTCGTACATAAGGACCGATTCTACAGTTACGCGGAGGAAATTTCTCTTTAAACGAACAGGAGATTGGATTTCCATATTGTATCCATTTTGTCTTTGGCTACCCAGGCCTTTGCTATTCGGATATTGTCTTTCTCTGTAGAATTAATCTCACTTCCCAGGTAAGCAAATAAGTGAACAGATTTGATTGGTTCACCTAATAGTGAATGAATTGTACCTAGTTGATGGAAGTCAATGCATTTAGTTTTTGATGCGTTGACAAGGAGGCCAACCTCTTTACCTGCTCTTTCCAGGTAATGAAGAAGTGCTGTGGCATTGGTTATAGTATTTGCAGTGAGAGCGAGGTCGTGTTCATAGTCAACATTAGTCATGTCCTTTGTTGGGTGTCGCTTTGATTGTCTTGCTGTTAGGGTAAAACCTAAGTGGAAGTTTTTGTCGAGTGCGGTTCTTAGGACTTAATCAAGGGTGATAGTAAAGAGGAATGGTGCTTGTGCGTCACCTTGTAGAACACATGTTTTGATAGTGAAGAAATCTGTGTCTCCACAGCTACAATAAGACATCCCAATCTCAGCAAAATGGGAACGCAAAGTTACCCTAACATATGTACTTAGACGATTCTTTGATATTGTAACCTCTTTTTATATTGTAAGTTGCTCGCATGTAAGCTGATGACATTGCCATACTACAGGGAACTGCGAGGTATTATCCCTTTACCTCGATAAACTCCTTGTTTTTCTCCTTGAGTCAAAATGCACAGGTACGTTCTTATGAAATTACCTTTTTTAACAATTTTTGTATTTAGCCAAAAGTTCTCATACATCTTCAAACGGTGATTGTGAAAGCTGTTTGTAGAATAAGGGGGTTACTTGTCAAATGAAAAAGATAAAAGTTTAATGAATGATTTACTGACGCTTACACCTATAAGCGTTTTGAAACTACGGGAGGGAGGGAGCTCATACAAGGGGGGGGGGGGGATCGCACATCCAAGCAAATCTAGTATAGTGTTTTTGTTGCTGGTCTGTTTTATTTACTTAGGCCTATTTATTTCCAAAGCAATTTTTTTGTGTAAGTATATAATTACCCAACAACATGCTAACTCCTTATACAAAATTTGCGCTTCTAAACATGCTGCCACGCATGCGCCGCATAATTCTATAGTTGGAAATGAGAAGAACGAAACAGAAAATTATTCGAACTCGTGATGCATGCCCTCTTGGCTTGCGCTCTACCAACTGAGCCAGGCGAACTCAGCTGATAAAATACTTTATTTCTCTAGTCGCTACATTAATTCCCAATACACAACCTGTGGACATTGACATCTAGCTCTGTTTAATTTGGGACACCTGCCTCTCAAAGCCAAGTGACATAACCACTACCATCCGGCATATCTTTCTATCCAAAGCCCAATGGCAGCTGTTTGTGAGAAGGGAGGATCTGTCATGATTAGTTTGAAAACAAGGACGTCACTGAGGGTAGGCGAGGTAGGGTGCCGTCTGCCCTGTGAGCTCATGTTTTAATATCCCGCCTACCCTGGCGAGCATATGTCACAGAAGGAAATGAGATGCATTTCACCTTCTCTATGATGTATTGAGCGTGATCATTTTCTTTTAATCAGTGGGTTCTTATCTATTATCAGTTTCTCATCAAAAGAGTGCAAGAGAAAGAAATTTCACGCCGCGGAAATTTAATACAATAAAATTTCTAACTGTTCGTTATGTTTTGATATATGGTGTAGGCCTATTGGTACTTTGGTTTTCATTTCTATGTATATTGTTTCATTAAGGCGTAATTTCTGGAAACTATTAATGCGTTTTTCGTCGTACTCCTTTCGCATACTTTGGAAACAATGAATATATGCTCTGCCTACCCTGATAATTTTGGAAGGTCCTCGTGCGTACCCTCTTTTAAAGCGCCAAGGACGTGAGTGTTTGCAGAGATACTACTGAATTCCAACAAAGTAACTCTTAAGCGGTGCTAACTGAAGCCATCTGACGATTAGCTATAACCAATTTTGGAAGATTTGATGTTTCCTAATCTTCCAAACAATTGCTCTAACCCTACGAGGCTGTAGAGCGATTTAAGAAAACGTATCGCCCAAGTCTAAAAGCAAGAGCATTGAAGCATGTCATCTCTATTCAGCGATTGAAGTCTAGACAGATCCTTCTTTCATTAGAAATAGGATGTAAATTTCCCTCTATCATAATACACCGTTTTTATTCACTTTTAAATCTCCTTCTCTTCTTCTACAGAAACAATAATATACGTTAACGATAGAACAGTACCTGGTTTCGATGCAACACAATGTAAATTTTGGAGTTTATCTTTCGAATCATTATCCTACTGTCTTCCTTTCTTAATGGCATTTCCCTTACAAAAATTTAAACCAATGTAAACAGCGCTTTGTTCTTCTGGTAACAGATTGCCAGCAGCTGTCTTTCGTTCTATCTTAACTATTTTACTTCCAGGTTATACTTCCAGGGGACAAAGGAAGAGGACATGACTATTTAACTATAGGGGAGGGGATACAAGTATTTTTGTTCGATTTTTGGATTTAAAATATTATGACAAGTTAAAATTTGACAGAAATTTAAATTTCATTGGCAAAAGAACTGAATAATAGTAGTTCAAATATTATCAACCCATTTTTGACGGGTGTCTGTCTGAGCTTTTTATTCTGCATCTCGACTTTCCAGACATTTTGTCGGAAAGAATGCTCCGTGCCCTCTCGTCCCGTACGCCTATGCATGCCAGTAACCATTGACAAAATGTAAGTAATACAACTTACATCAACGAACAGTAATATTCCTAGAAGATCCAATAACTATTTTTCCTCGATATTAATGCTGTCAGCTTACACTGTATAGCAAATGTAAGCAACTGACCAACCATTGGGCCTTTGTTTGTTTGTGGGCGTTTTTTGGAAGGGGAGAGTGGTTGAGATCAAATTTGAAATCTATTACTACACGGGAACAGGATAATGTTTGGAGAAAGATACCTGAAGTGCTTACAAGGTTTGAAGGATAAGTGTTGCAAAACAGGCAGAGCATATCCCATCTGGCAGAGGCAATAATCAATTTCAGGTCATCAGTGGGAATTCAAATTCGCTTCAAAGTGAGTTTTAGCCTGAAAATGTATTTCATCCCATCTTGTCAGAGATAGCTCGAATCACGTTATCCTAAACCAGGAAATGCTTACAGGGGGGGGGGGGGGGACCAAGAGTTAAAGTTCAGCGAAATCACATTTATGTTGGTGTTCCTGGAGAGAAGGGATCATGTTATTCCTGAGAACTGCTGTTTATGCCATTTTCTGACAATTATGGTTTTCTGTCGTCCTAATTTTACACAAACAGGGTAATCGTGCTGTCCCCTTAAAAATGCTGCAGATGTTGTCCAAAGTAATATTTATGAAACATGGACCGTAGACCAAAACTTGACTAATAGGCTTGACGGCTCCTACAGCACTTTTCTCTAAGGCTCGTGCCCTAAATTCTTCAATAAAACCAATGATCGGGTGTCAAATCTGCTTAGCATTTGTTCTAAACAACAAAAATATACAAGTCAAAAAGTTGTATCACGGAAGCAAAAGGACGCAACTTAGACATATTGATCTTCTTGTGGGGAGCTCGCGTCTCGAGGAGGAACTTTACTCACAGACACCAGTAAGGGAGGCTTCGAGACCATTTCATGACCCGTTAAAGATGCATATCAGTCTAAATTGATAAAGTATATCTCATGAAGTTTGCTAAGGACACTTTTGGAATGAGTAAATATCGTAATGTTTCTCATTTTAATCTTCTTTTTTAAACCTTATGATTTACCGATAGTTGACAATTAAGGGCACTTGGGTTACGTTTACAAGAATATCAAAGGATAAAAGGCTGTTTCACGAATAGAATAATCGATCAAACTCAAGTCTACTAAGCCAGTCCACTGATTTTGCCATACACTGGACACGATTCTATATTTTCAACTCCCATATGAGTAACAACTAAGTACCACGATATCTTACGACATGGAATTACAGTATTTGACAAAATACAAAATACAGTGTAGAAGCAAAACTCACCGCATTTTCCATCCTTGAACTTGTAATACGCTACATAAGGTGAACAGTTCCATTTAAAATTCCTCTTGACGCTTGAATAGCATTTGTCGTGGTACATGCAGCATTCATCTACAGCGTCCACCGGTTTACCTTTCCCACCAAGGCCGCAATAACAACCATATCCATTGTATCTAAGACATTTCCATTGATCAGAGATCTTATTCGGGGTGTTGTACTTATTTAACAGCTCACATAACTGCAAAAACGATCCATTGGTTTCTAGTCGAATTAGTACAACCATAAACGATGTTAGAGTTATCAACAAAGAAGACATAGCTGTAGTAGAAAAATTATACTCTTCTTTATTTCTACTTGTATTCAACCCAAGGTACCAGGAACTATCAGACCATGCATGTGTAGAGATATTAACAGAGTTTCTGAAAAGACTATTTAGTTCCGCTTAGTGCTGCGAAGCCTTATAAAGTAGTCAAAGTCACGCTGTCTTTGTTGTGGTCATGATTTATTCTTATAAATCTACTTCCGAATAGGTTGTAAAGAGACGTCGCACACATCATGATATGTGTGAGTACAAGAGAAACCAGTTTTTAAGGGACGCCTAGACGTTAAATTAAATGGCAGCGCGCGTGGGGGGGGCTGAGGGGGACGTTCCCTTCAAGACACTAATCACTTTAGCCAATTTTGAGAGAAGGATAAATATCTTGGTTACGTTAATTTCCTGATATTTTATTATTCTGAACCTACATGAAGAAGAATTATTGCCTGATGAAAGGAACAGTTCCATGAATTTGCTACTTACAGTTTGCAATTTATAGAATATTGCCACTGCTGCTCAAAGGTTTCGGTCAGAAATAGAGAAATAGTAAGATGGTGTTCATTGACTATCAATGCCCAGTCTTCTTGCATTTTGTCAACCTCTGTTTATTTCTATAGTAAAAGACGGTAGTATTCTCGGTTTTGTTGTTTGAAGGGAGGGCTCGATCAATTGAATTTGTAAATGAAGCGGACAGAGTTTTCGCCGTAGAAACCGGTCTCATACGACATACAAGAAATTGTCACAGTGCGATAAAGCGGAAAGATAGTTCAAGTTTTAACAAAAGTGGTATGAAGGATTCGATTCGGTTGAGTATTCGGTGGCCAGAGGTCCTTCATATGGCTTCATTTTAAAATGTATTGGTTCCTTTGGCAAGAAAAATCTTGACATACCTTGGCCTACGATTGTCATTCGGTGCTTTGATGGCACTT
>JAAAKL020015033.1:0-11673 GCA_010016065.2 Carybdea cf. marsupialis auct. non (Linnaeus, 1758)
TTTCGAAACCATGACACTGCACTACCACGAGGGCTGTCCGAAACTCAAATCGTAAATCTCTTACACGTCATCCTTTGAACATTTGAAGGCCAACCATTCATTCACTTCTTTCCCCGTATGGGTTTAAAAATCGAAGTCGAAAGGAAAAAGAGTCACTGAAAAAATAGACCTGATAGAGTTAGCAAGTTGCCAATTATGCCTAGGCTTCAGTCAAATCCGTCTGGCCTTACAAATCTTCAAACCAGCATGTACCACGCCTGAATCGATGAACAGCCGAAGATCTAGCAACCCTTTTAAGTGTCATTCGTCGAACTCTTTCAAGGACTCCTTCAAAGCCGTCAAAATTGATGAACGCTTAAGTGTCTCTATCTACTTTTCTTACGTGTGTAATATTGTTGTGTTGTCTATTGTTTTATTACTTTATGGAAATTCTACTTTTATGTCTGGTTACTGCTTCGTCCGTACTTTGCGCAGGCTGTATTTTACGTGCGGTGACTCCGTTACACCACGTCGTTGACACGCTTTGTCCATTGGTCTCGGTCATTCATTGCTCTTCTTACTTCGCTCTTATCATTAATCCCAGTGTCCTGCTACAACGTGTCTATGTATGTACTAGTCTACTGGCAACTTTCTCAGGGTTCCTGATGTAATGTCCAGAAAGACGCATTCTTCATCTGCTGGACCTTAGAGGAGACTCTTGGAGGGTTGTCATACCACTGAACGTTACTTATGTGATCATGCCATGATACATTTTTTACCATCCTGAGCATTTTAGTGTAGCATCCATCTAGGAGCTTTACTGTTTTGTTATTTAGAGTCCATGTATCTGGCCCATATAGGAGTACAGACTCATAGCAACGAGTAGTCTTATCTTGATGTTTGTTGATAGATTTGATGATCAGATCTTTATTAGCTTATGACATGCACTCCATGCTAGAGCCATTCTTGTCATAAAGTTTTTTTTCCGAACTTTACGTCTGTCCTCGAAGTTATTTGAAGACAAACAATATGTCCAAGACAAGTAGCCAATAACTTCGAAATGCCGCTGTGCAAAAGCAAACAGACATTTGGCGCACGGCTTTATAAGCTCTATAAAAACTTTAAAAAGAACTTATTAAACTGAACAAAGTTTTGCATTTTATTCACATTTAAGCATTCATAATTCTCTTTAATTTCTAATGCAATTAACTAACATTAAAATATATTCATAGGTGCTAATTGTACCCACTCGCAAAAGAGTCTTAGTTTAAACATCAAGCAAATTAAGTAGATTTAACATTTTCCTTCACTTTTCTACTCTAAAAGAATTCCTAATCTAATACTATTGCCATAATTACTGGTGTTTTGCTAACAAACTGGCATGTGTATCAGGAACCTGATGCAGCTACCGGTGCCGCTTGGAAGTTGAACTTAATTTACAAGAAACGATAGGTAACGTGTCTGAATTCTCAGTAATAGAAGTTGTTTCTATCATATACTGTGCTTTTGGCTTCTTGCTGCTCTCTTGATTGAAAGTTGTAGCAAGTAACAAATCAACAGTCGGTGGTAGATCAAGGATAGTAGTGCAGATCAAATTGGATCACGCAGTAATTGAGGTTGTATTCTGAAAGACATTGCGAAAGACTGCAAAGTTCTATTGGTTCATTTGTCACGAGATCTGCTTCCCTCATGCTTAACTGCTATAGTAAAGCAATAACATCTATTTCCGTTTGTTACATATATTATTAAATACAATGATAAGGCTGACAAATCATTTTTAAACATAAAAAGGATAGTTTTAAGAGATGGCGAGTGTCGGCCTTGCTTTAGTATAGCTTGAACAGCGATGAGAATGAGTTTATCAGTTTAAAACAACCGGGTAATGGCGGGGCATGATAGCCGAGTGGATAGTTTGTAACGAACATGTTTCATGGGAGATGAAAAGTTAATAATGCTGTATCGATACTCTACTAAAAGGAGAACAATAGGAGGCTGCAGCTGATTAGTAGTTGTTAAATGGAAACACAGTAAGCAAGAGAATGCTGATATTACAGTTGCAAGACGCATTTATATTAAATCCAGTTCTCCCATTCCTCCGTCTCCTTAGTTAAAAAAAGGGAGGTAGCTTCTGTTTATGACGGGTAAGTTGGATAAGTCCAAAAAGTCTCTTTCGATGCAAACAGGAGTTGACTAAGGTTCTCTAGTACCTCACATTTCTCCATCCTCATAATATCGATATTCTATGATACCAGGATGAGAACAAATCCAGTGAAATACTGAAAATTCCTATTCAAAATAAGGACCTAAAGAGCAAGTACTACTAACATGAAGGTTGACTTTAAACTAGAAAATTTACTTCTTACTTATCACTTTCATCATCAGTGTTTCCTTATGAGGAAATCTAATGCTAAGCAATACGAACAGTTCCATGATTGCCGGCTTAAGAAAAAATTGAAAATGGCTTTAGGTAAAAAGGATTCCATGTTTCTAAGATCGTGATCCCGCGACCCCACGACCCTACAGCATGGCGACTTCAGTACAACACGTTCTTTCTCTTTTAACACTCTAGTTATCGCACCTTTATCGGCAAGACGAAAGTCTTGGTTAACCATGCGTCCTCATGACATCATGACGATTGATGTTAAACATACATATTCTATTGTTAAAATAATATAAACTTAATAAACATACACGTAAAAACTCCACATTTTGGCGATTTGGGGTTGAATCCCAAAATCGAAGCCTTTGTAACTTCTACGTGCAATGTTAAAATTCTGGCCTACACTTGAATTGTTTTTGCCTTAGTGACTATAGAACCATCAGCAAAATCTTGACGAAAAAAGGCCTTTAATTCCTGAGTCACATCATTTAGCCTATCCAGACTGGAGTGGTAGTTATGCAATCGGCCATATATTTTCCTCATGAAAAACTTGATCAATCTTTTTGAATTTTTCTCATATTTGCTAAAATTTGTCCAGGTGTATTTAGAAAATTGCTTTTTTAAAATTTGCTGACGATTATAAATACTCCTGACAGGAACATAGGACAAAAAATTCTACAGACAAAAAAAATTAGTAGAAACCTGTTTTAGAGCCACGGGTCATAAAATTGACTGAATGTCTTTGCAGGGCATCTGGTTTCCTCCCCCGAAAGGAAATTTGTACTGCATATTCACGGGAGAAAGCCACCAAAGTGCTGTAATAAAATAGAGCAATTGTACATTGGTACGGCAGTTTCCTGTAGATACAAGCCAGAAAGTTTTCATTAGAA
Organism: Carybdea cf. marsupialis auct. non (Linnaeus, 1758); assembly: GCA_010016065.2. Lineage (NCBI taxonomy): Eukaryota > Metazoa > Cnidaria > Cubozoa > Carybdeida > Carybdeidae > Carybdea > Carybdea cf. marsupialis auct. non (Linnaeus, 1758). Next base: position 3,250 of record JAAAKL020015033.1, read on the forward strand.
TAGGTATTTGACAAACCTAGAAATTCACAACCCCTTTAGTGGAGGGCAATTACCACAATGCCTTTGATACAAGCAAGATATTCATAGTGAGCATGAAATACTCTTTACGCCTTCTATGTTATGCAGGTGTCAGTTTACTGGGGCACATTTATGCTGTTGGGTCTTTTGCAACGCTGTTTTTCCTTTGTTTCAAGTCAATTTTGGCTAATTTTTATTCAACCTAGTCCTTGACAATAATGTTGTTATTTAATAGAGAAGAATGAATTTGAAATTATCAAGTTTGAAGAGATGCTAGAGAAAGTGAAAAATGTTATCACCGGGATTCGAACCCGGGAGAATGTGGCGACTAGAGAAAAGTGAACAATGTTGTCATCAGGTTTCGTAGCTAAGTTGGTAGAGCAGCAAGCCGCGAATGCGTGGTTCCAGGTTTGAATCCCGGTGGTGGGCTTTTCACTTTTCTCTAGTATCTCTTTAAGCATGTTGTAATTTAGTTATGAAAACATTTGTTTCAAACCTTAGATGATCATTAATTCCTGTAAATTAAGTATGCGAATGTCATTTGATGCTGTGATTTTGGAGTATCATTTTTAAAGTTTAATCACAGTTTATGTAAATTCAAAAAAACTGTAGTTTAATTTACCCCTTTTTCATCCCTTTTGTAACATAGATTCATATTCTGTAGTATTTTAAAAAACTATCATTTCTATTGGTTCTTGACAGATTGATTTAATTGGTAGCTTGTTCTTCTAGGGTCACGATAAACAGCACGAAAGGCTATCTTCAGAAGTAGGCAAAGACAGTGGCAGGGATAGTATTCCGCCTACCTTGGCGCACGTACGTAACAGAAAAAAATTATATGCATTTTACCTTCTGTATCATGTTTTGTGTGCGATCTTTTCTTTTAGTCAGTGGGTACTGGTTTCTCATGAGTTTCTCATGTAAAGAGTGCATGAGAAGGACTTCAAGACAAAATGTGAAAGAATGGAACAAAAGTGGTCGTTCACAAACAAAATTGATCTGCCTTATCTTCATCAATGTTTTGATACATGGTATATTGGAACATTGATGTTTATTTGTATGTTTATCGTTTCATTAAGGCGTATTTTCTGGAAACTGGTAATGAGGTTTTTTTGTCGTGTTCCTATTCCATACTTTGGAAACAGTGAATAGATCCTCTAGCCGGATATTTTTTGGAAGGTCCGATTGCCTACCTTCTGTTGAAGCGCCGAAGAAGTGAGTGCGATGGATACAAAAGAGGCTGTCACTGAGTAGCCATTCGTTAAAGTAGAGGGCAGCATGTCCCGGTTGCCTGGGATACAGTTTCAAATACCTGTGACAATATTTATTGCTTAACAGCAATATTTCATGATTTTGAATACTTTTACGTGTTTAGAAGTTGGTATACATGGTATACCTTCCAAGTGCAGCAAGCATGCTATTTTAAGAAGAATGAATGCATATTCCTTTGAATGATCCTAAATAAGAAACGCAAGTAATCATGTTATGTATTTGTATTGTAAAAATGTTCCAGATAACCCTATTTTAAAATGTATAAAAATAAAGTCCCATACTCAATTACAGAGCCTAGTGGATGTATTGTGGTACAGAAGTACATGTCCTGTGCTACGGCATGGCGAAGTAGTGTTTCCAGTTCCGTTCCTTTCAGCCTTCTCCCTTATCCAGCCACTACCAGGTAATCAATGTGCTGCTGTATCCACAGTAGGAGTTTTCAAATTTCAGACTGAGAGCCGAGAGTAGACTCAAACCATCAACTCTGCTTAATTGTCCAGCTCTCTAGCTACTGAGCTAACTCGCCTTGAAGCTTAACATTGCTAAATTCTAAACAATGCTAGATAATCTTGTGCGTGCAGGGCCGGATTCAGGAGGATAAAGCCCTTTACCGACACGCATAAGTACATAGAACTCTCAATGAAATGGATGATTCTTGTTTAGTCGGGGGAGCCTTCATAGTGGGAAGCAGGGCCCGTCCCCATGACAACCTTATATCCGCCCCTGTATACTTACATTTCTACACATTCATCAGCAACTGATTAATTTTAATCACAACTTCGACATTTACAAAAGCTTCATTTGCTAGCTAGAGCCGCCGTGGTGTAGTGGTTAAGGAATCGAACTCACATGCCAGATGTTTTGGGTTCGAATCCCGTCTGGCCTGATATAAAACTACCGTTTGGGAAGGCAATGAGAGACCACCCTTGTAAATGTGCTCTCTCCCCAGGACATTGCTTACTCTGGCTGGACAATAGGCTACGCTCGAAAAGAGTATGCCACCAGAAAACAAAAAAGAAACAAAAGCAAAATACGTTAGACGTAGTAAACCTGCATCGGTATTGCCTAACTACAAGACCGAAATTTAAAATAAGGCCTCGAATTTCAAGACCTTGTGAAGCAACTAAAGTTTTGTTGCCGTATCCTGACGCCGATTTTGATCGCAAGGGAAAGCTATAAAGTCTGAGTTCACATCAGTTGCCTTTTTGTCGGTACTTTTACCTCGACAGGCCAAAAAGGCAGCTGTCAGAAAGGTGCTGTTATTTTTGTTGCTCTCAATCTGGACCATGTCGAGAAGGATATAGCACGTGTAGTTATTTTGAAAGGTGTTTTAAGCACCTATTGGGCATAGATAACAGCATTAATATTCAAACCTGCTTCTTGGTAAAAAATTAGGAGGAGGTCAGCCGGATTTTGTTCTAATTTATACGTGACCATTTGTAGTAATACGTTTTGTTAGATAATTATCGCTTATACCTGTTTATCTGATACTCAGACTATTTTAGAAAGTACATACACTGTTGATGTTGCTCGACACTACTTTATGAAAAGGTTCTGGAAGAAGGCACATATGATATTTTAATATTGGGCAAGTCAGGCTAAACGAATGTTAAAGGGCTGATCAACGTACTGATTGAATCAGTTCTCCAATCATGTGTTAGGAGCATTTCCACTTGTACGAAAGTATTTGTAAACAGGTAAGCCAGAGCAGTAGGAACTGTGGGAACTAATGAGCACTTGTGTTATGGTAGCCTTCTTTTAATTCAAGTTAGGTGTTAAGTCCTTCCGTAATGTATAGATGTGGTTTTCTCCCGTGATAACCATTCTGTTGTATTTAGTGTTTCCTTTTGTTAATTGTTGCTTTCTTCGTATTTCATGTATAAATGTTTGACGTAGTATAGTTTGTTCAGATGACTGCATGTAAAGCTGAATGCCAGAAGACACACAGAAATTTAATGGATTCGATAAATCAACATGGACCGTCGATATAGATACTTCTAGTGTCATCTTTGGATTTTATACTAAATGAGGGCGCCTGATTTACACTTGACCCACACCCCCTCCGCTGTAAACGAAAGTATCGTCAGGTATACATCCCTTGAATACATGTTATCCGTTTAAACAATGGCTTGCTTCCACTTTGAGACCCGTTGCTACAATTCTGAATAAACAATGCAATATATTTGGACATGTGCATTAGGATTTCAATCTATACTAGAGAAATAGAAAAATGTCTTTATCGGGTTGCATGGGTGACAGATTCGAATCTCGGTAGCGACAAGTTTTCCAGTTCTCTATTTTCTTTTGAAATCTAATTATTTTAAATTATCTGTTCTTGATTATACTTTACAACTTATCAAAAGTTGGAGGAGTCCCGTATTTTGAGTACCCTGGCCTCTCTTTATTGATGATGTCAGACGTAAGTGAAAGATTTAAGGACAAGTTGAAGAATTAATGGATAAAATAGAAAATCCTACCTCAGGCGATAACTTGAACCCTATTTGTAAACGCTGTTTGCTACAGTTCTGTATTGGGGATGAGTCAACCCCAGGCCCGTAGCTGGCAGAATATTGCAGGGAGGCACAAATCCTGTATTTTGTAAGAACTTCTATTATGCAAGAGGCGACTAATAGACAAACTCACATGTAATCGAATACAGAGTCAATTTGAAAACTGATTACCAAAAGTCGAGTAACAATCGGACAAGGACGTGGAACCAAATACTCGCTCGGATTTTGTCTCGAGGCGGGGCAATACTCCTACAAACGTAAACATTGGGGCAATGTCCCCCGTTCCCCCTCAGATACGAGCCTGGTTAGCCCCTCTCCTGTAAAAGTAGTAGGTCAAAAAGGAACACAACCTCGCACAATTTTATCACAACTTATAAAAGGAAATTCAATATAAAGTTTAGTCATGACGTCAAATCTCATGTAACATTAGCACTTTCTGGCATGTCAGCAACTTCTTTGTAGATGAAATTAAAAAATAGGTAACCAAACTGAAACAGACACAATTTGACATCAATTTGGGACACCTTCAACTACCTTTTTGTTTCCACAAAGTTTTTCTTGGTGATCATTCTTCACAAACCCATAAAATTTGCATATTGTAATGAAGATCAAGCAAAGAATAAACATCAAAAGATCAAAACAAGACATTAAAACCTGTTTGAATAATTCGTTCCAAATTCTAAATATTCTCAAATCCTCAAAGTGACTATGACGTCACAATAAAGTCATTGCAGGACCAGAAATATGCATGTTTCTTTCTCTGTCGTCATTGGATGCACAAGAATCTTATAGGAAAAGTCAGAAACAAAGTGACCATCTTAGGAAGAAAAAACAGGTTATACATTGATTATAATACAGAGACATAAAACTTAGAACGACCCCTACTTAAAATTCTAAAATGTCCATTGCCATATTTTTTCACGACAGTCAGAATTGTCCTCAAGATGTTCTTCGATAGCAGATCGTCCGGCGGCTATTGTCTGGGCTCCTCTTGTTGCAGCTGATCTTGCTGGCTGCTTTCTTGAGGGAAGTGCTATGTCTTCTCGTATCCATCGAGGTACGTGCTGTTTGATTCTTTCTATCAGCCTTTGGGACGTACGACCTACGTATCTGTCCCCACAGGGACACTGGTATTGGTATACGACATTACTCTGTTAAAGGGTAGGTAGTACATCCTTTCTAGCTGCTGGGTGAAGGGGTCGGCTTGTAAACACTACGGTTGGATTCTTGGCCAGTACTCCCTAATGGCCTTCTTATCGAATGTCTTTGAAACGGGACCCAGCCACGGAAGTCGGACGTAAACTGGACACCTTCTTGGACCAATTTCTGAGTCACGTGATGAACTGCTATCGAACAACATCTTGTGGACAATCCTGACTGTCGTAAAAAATATGGCAATGGACATTTTAGAATTTTAAGTAGGGGTCGTTCTAAAAACAGTTTAAAATAGTCAGGGTTTGATCGACCCCCCATCTCCCTAAACTAATGCGGTTAAGAAAAAATAATCTAGGAAGACAAAAAACTTCTCTTAAATTGGTGGGCCTTGATTAAGCAGTAAATCAAATTAAATTAACATCTGTTATGTTCTACTAATGATTATCCTTGGCAATTTGTCCTGCCATCAAATAAAACAGTCATCTGGTCACTATGAAGAATATAAAACATGCAACCAACGATTACCGTTCTCGTTTTATCCATCTATTCACAGTGATGATCAATAACGAATGCGTACCCCTTGCTTCAGAAAGATCTAATATCACAAAAAGATACAGTGCAAATTGTATGTCTCGGGAAAATTATATTAATTGGACTTTAAGCTATCCCAGGGCAGAAGTTCGCCATCCTTATCATGGGTCGAATATAGGTTGTTTTGTATTTCAATAGATATTTGTTGAATAACTCCTTTCAGGTAAAATTGAATCATAGTGATGTCAGAACGTCCAAGAATAAAGCAGCAATATCGTATACAGAGCCTTTCTCATCAAATTGTTACTAGTAGGAGTAGTACAGAAGTAAGCTTCCTGAAAAGAGTGTTGAAATTGCTCATAAAGAAAGACCCACCCAAATTGAAATTGTAGATACACAATCACATCAAATTATTTCAGGGTAGATTAAACCAAGTTTCAGGCTAATACACCTTTGTTATGTTTAATCTCCCTATAAAAGTTTGTGTCTATTAAAGTTTTGTCTTTACCCCTACTTCTCTCGCATCAAATCAATTAAGCTTTAAAGCACTTCTACAGTAATTTTCATCAATTTTCGTAACGTTGTTGTACGGCTTGTTGTTTTAAAAATTATATCACCGCACATTTCATCTGTTTATAATAGTAGATATAACAATAAGTCAGAATAAAAAGACTGAGTCATGGGAATGTGCATCATATGTAATCAAAGTAGGAAACCGTTTCCGCACTTGTCTTGTAACAAGTCGTGTTCGTGTTTAGTATAGGTGTTGTTTTGATATCATGCTAAGCAGAGTCCTTAGCAACAGGAATATTGCATCATCTCAGAACAGTTAATAATAGGCTTAGGAAAGCCTATGGCAACTAACTGTTTTGCAAAGATTCGACTATTTCTTTTATGAAGTCTGTTTCCTCTGAAGATAAAAATAAAATCAGAGATAATTTGGTAGATGAATCGCAATGCACCGATGAAGCATCATACAAAAACAAACGAAAGTGGTGAGATTCGGTTCCAGGGTAGGATAAGGTAGAGGCCTTTTAAAAATATTAAAAAATAAATGGGATAGAGAGTTTACTAGGCATAAGAATATGCTAGAACAGTGTCTTCTTTACTACGATAAAAGGTTCGGAAGAGATCCCTCCGTACAATATTGGATATAGTTATTACAAATGACATCTTTGAAGGCAAACGGTAGTGTTAGAATCGTATTGATAGTCAGCGACAGCACGTAATGGGACCTTGCTGGCATTCCCTACCTCCGTTCCCCCAAGTTTGAAACATGTAGACAACTGCTGACGCCCGCTATGAAGGAAGTCTTACTGTCCAACAAACTGTTTTTCTCCCAATGTCAGCCTTTCTTCGCTAGTGAGGTAAAGAGAGAGTATGTAGGAACGCCACTGAATGATGCCAGTGTGTAGAAATAAACAATCATAAGAAGTAAAAACTGTTTGTGAAGAAGAGAAGAGAAAAGATGGCAAACAAAACAGCAGTTAACGAAGAAAATATGCTCGTTTACTAACATCATTTAACAAAGAAAATGTAATTTGAGAAGAAACTGAAAGAACATTTAATTCAAATGGAAAAGAGGCAGTACAAACAGACGCATAAAAGACCACTTGGAGAAAGTTGCATCTCCGGCAGAGTTACAGGTGCACTTTCCCGACAAATAAGTAATCATGAGGCTACTAAAAGTGAAACAGGGGATACAAGACGTCTTGCGTGATAAAAACGAGACAGGCAGAAAATTAAAAAAATAAATGAAACTTTTAAACTGAATGGGAGAGTTGTTAAAATGTTACACATGAGGCAAGAAAAAGCGACGAAGACGAAAAGGGAATTAACAGGCCCTCTCAGAAAACAAGTTACCAATCTGTAAAGCGTTACTGAAAGTTAATGAATCATGTTGAGTTTGCGTACATGGCGTAATCCTGTTAAGTATATTGAACTATAAAAAGAGAGGATTGCAAAATGATGAGGAAATAGATGAGTTAGTGGTAGACGTGAAAGTGTTGGGATAAACCTGCTGTATATAGTGTATCTTGTCAACATGGCACTAACTGATCTTTTCTAAGGGAAGAAAGTGCTTAAATGTAATTTCCAGAGAAATAACAAAAGATGAATCAAATGCTGAGGGAATCAAGACAATGAAACAGAGGCTAAAGACTCAAAGAGAGTGGCAAATCAAGCTAGAGCCTCGTTTCTGAACACTGCCTTCTATATACAAGTTACATGAAGATGCAGCAGCTGTAGGTATATTTTCAAAGAAATTGCCCCAAGGTAAATGTAGTTCTTTGACCTATACAAAAAAACCACCATGATGGAAGGCAAAAGTTATATAAGCCGGCGTGGATGGTAGGCCGTGAAATTCCGTAGGGTGCAAGGCGCTAAGCGGTGCTCGAAGATATAACTCGAACGTAGATGTTACTTTTTTATCGTTCTCTTTTACTTAACTTGGCAATCACAGTAGAGAATTTGGTTAGATTTCTACAATTGCGCTAGAAAAATGACTAGTTCTCTATGAACAAGCAATAGGCTTCCCAAAGAAGATGACAATTTTGATGGGCGTGCGTATACCTCAAGCACGGGCTCAGAATGAAAGAGGGTGTACTACCTCTTGCTGCAGCTTTTATATGCTGCTGTACAGACAATGGCAAGTAAGGTTTAATTTCCGAAATTAGACCAAACTACCATAAACTTTGGGCTTACGCTGTAGGTTGTCCATCCCTAAGCAAACATAGCCGTAGATAACATTCAGAAACCATGGTAAAAACATGAAAGATCTTGGACTTCGATCCAAACTACATAGGTGAAAGAAATGCTTTCACGCAATAAACTTTGAACTAGTACGATAGATTAGAACTTAAGGTTCACGTGCTTGTAAACGCCCCTAACTAAATCTAAGTAATGAGAACGATTTTGGTTATTCGACAGTCCATGAAGA
>JAAAKL020015034.1:0-11672 GCA_010016065.2 Carybdea cf. marsupialis auct. non (Linnaeus, 1758)
AAATTATTTTCATGCTCTCTGTTTTACTGACAATGACAATGTACAGTCCTGCTTAGCACAGGAGGGGTTAATATCATCTGTTGAAGGCAATATGGCCAGATCGAATCGGCCGTCATCGTTGTGTCAGCCATCTTAGTTGTTTACTTTTATTGGCGTCAAAATCTATAGATACTCATACGCATGAAATCCTTATGGCGATCCGTTCACATGAAGACACAACAAAACGGAGACGGCACCGAAACTGTCTTGTAAACGTTCTGCAGAAAATTAGCGTCTTATCCATTTGGGTACGGAACTATTTGGATCCGGTCCTATTTCTCTCGTGTACACCCAACATTGGCTTGATATCGTTGGTGAAAATACAGTGTCTTTAGATTCTATTTTACAAGACTCCCCTCGCTCGACGGCTACCGTTTTGTTCCCCTTATAGAAGTTCCATTAATCATGAGAGTACGTTTTTTAATATTTCTTCACGTAGTACTAGGAGTAAATGAGTCAGGGGGAGTTTTCAGTTTTCCGCTCTTTGGACGTTATTGTGTAATTTCTCATTCTCCGGCCCACTTTAATCGCCTAGACGGTAAACTTTAGCCCACTTAAGACCACTTAGGACTTTAGAGTAACTATAAGATCTCTGTTACAACTTTGTTTGATATGTCACCCTCCTTCATGATAGTTCTGACTTTGTCACGGCATAAGTAATGTCACTGTCATAGGTATTTGACCTAAGTGTGTTTTAATTGCTTTCATGTGTTACCCTCTCTTCAATGTTGTTCTTATGGTGGAATTTCTGGTAGGTGCTTCATCTGAGACTTTCAATATTGACAGCTCTGTATATTATAGAACCATTCCTTTTAGAGCTCTTTAACTTGTTGTAAACAAAGCTGCAAAACAGGTTACCTCTTCGAAATTAATAGGAGGTAAAAGAAGCAATTTCTCTCCCAGTTGCCTCGTAGGAAACAGTACTATTGCTGCACAACCCTTTCAAAGCCAGGAGATTGTTGCTGCAGTTGTAAAGTTTGCATCGCATTCCTAGGTGCTCCTAGACGGCACTGGAAATCTGTACCGATTTTACATTGATATGAATCATGGTAGTGGTCTCATAATACTTATTTCTATTCTTCTCTTTCTTATCTCAACAGGATGGAAATTAAGGGTCTCCCCTGCAACCACTAGACGACATTGGAAAACTTTGGTACAAATAAGATGTAAAGATACAGTCTGTTCAAGGCTGGAAAAATGCAATTGATTGGTTGTGTCAATTAAGTGAAGAACTATAAACGGCGGGGGAATTTCAACCTCTAATGAGATAACGGAATTGAAATATTTGTTATGTTTTTGCCAAGAAAAGTGGAGATTTATTTCTGAGTTAGCTGTTTCTGCTTATTTGAGTACTCTATAATTACCATGATAACTTTTTACATCAACGTTACGCCCCTTTCTTTAGTACTGGCTTCGAGAACTCCATGAGAGTTTCTAGACACCTTCACGATCGTGCAAATGAACACTTGAATACTTCATCTTCTTTTTTTGAATACTTCATCTTCTTTTTTTGAATGCTTCATCATTTTTCAGTAAATCCAATTACCATAGTCCCCCACAGGCATACGCGATGCCATTACGTTCTATCTCGTATCTGTAGCTGCCATTTCCACGTTGCGTCAAGTCAAAATCACTCGGGCACCACTTAAAGTTAGCACAATATGATAGTTGCGCTTATCGCAATAGATGTTATTACATATGTGTCGTATTGAAGAGCTTTCTTTTATTGTTTGCTGCGTCTTGATATACGTCTAACATATGTTCTGCTAATGAAGACGGTTTGAAATGAAATACTGAAAACGCAATCTGATATTGGCAGTTTGATTTAGTATTAATGTCCTAACCGTTGACTAAAGGTAAATGTGGTTCTATACGCCCCCACAGTGCGTAGGAGATATGATGTCGCAGAGAATCTCATATCTTGGACCATATTATCTACTGTTAGGGTGGCCAGTTCCCTTCCGTGCTGCTTTTATCTTCCCCCAGCTTATGTCAGTTACCTCTTAACCTCTTTGGTTTCCAGGAGAATCTTTGTAGATTGGTGACCGAGTGTAGATTCGAACCACCGCCCCTCTTCTTATTAGGCCAGGTCTCTACCAACGGACATCTTTCTTCTTCTAGTAATAAATTACATCACATACCATAGTATTTTAACTCATCTATAACATTTGGTGCAGTATTTTCGTTCAACGTTTTCGGCAATTGAGTTCGCGGTTCAAACCCCTCTTCCCAGCGCTGTGATATATACATAATTTTCGTTGGAAGCCATTTTTGATGTATTATACATAGAGTTTGCTTCCGTAGGCCGCCTCTTTGTGAGCAAGTGAACAAATGGGGTACGATGATTTAAATCATCCTTCCTTGAAGATGTGACGCAATTGTCATATCGAGGAGGTTAATATGTTGATGGTCGACATGAATTTGATGAAAATAGTATTGATCTCTTGATAACTGTTACATGATATGCTTATAATAGCTTCCAATAACTACAATTGATACCTTTGCTAGAGTTTTCAGTGCAAGATATCAATAACGGAAAGTTGTTTAATGCAGTTGACCAAAGTTTTGCGGCCCTCTGTGTTCATCGGACTGAAGCGATGCCTTTATTACGATTCTTTCAGGTTAGCGATTTTAGCCTCGATCTGGTAGCAGCCTCGCTAAAGTTACTCATCTAAAGTTTCAATGGTAGGGCTAAAAGTTCAGATCAACAGCGACCACTGCTGAAATAGTCGACGTGTTCTCATTTACTGTTGACGAACTTCGTAACTTTTTCAAACAACGTGGATTTTCGTACTCAGGATATCCGAAGTCAAAACTCATACAGTTATGTGAATCAGTATAACACTCACTGACCTCCTCGAGAGAACCGGAGGAGCTGACTGTCAAGAAAACAACTCTACCTTTCGTATGTAGCCTCTCTACCAAACGAAATGACAATGAGGACTCTCTAACCTGAAAGAATCGTATACGGAGGGAAAGTGATGACGTCACAAATCAAAAGTTTGAGAAATAGTACGATTTGACTCTAGATATCAAAAGGCAACCTTGGAATAGGCTGTTTCCCAAAATAGCAGACCTGTAGTGTATATAGTGTTTAAACTAGAGGCGTTTGAATCTCAAAAATCTCTGGTCAAAACTCTGTTGATATTCCTTGGTTCCTCAAGTTAGGAACCAGCATTAATTGATAGGGTTTTGTTAGAGAGATTCAAAACTTTGAAACCCGATATCTCAGTGTTGGGAAAGGGGACCAGTCTAAATTTTGGCCATTGACGCTATCACTAATAGGGTAACATGAAAATTGAGTTTTTTCCCCATAATTCAAAAATTCTTAAAATCATGACGTCACACTTTCCCAGCGCATTATAGGAAATGAGAATCAAAAATATGTTATTCATCAGCTGTCATCTCCTCCATTTACTGAACAAAAACGATCCTTTTCTCTCTAGCACAATCATCCCAAACAAAGAAGTGATGTGAACTCTTCGCTTCAAGTATTCGTAACGAAGTACTCTGAATGGGTTTCATGCTGAGAGTAACAATGATTTGCGGATTGCTGTGAAACGAAGACAACCTACTGTGATTAAGGTGGGTTTAAAAGGAGGTAGAGACAGAAGCAAACACACCTGTACTTAAAAATATTTTGATAGCAAGGTAAAAGAGTCGATAGCAATTGACATTTCTACGTCATTCTTTCTCTAGGTATTCATAAGATATATGTGCATATACCGCTTGGTTTATGTATGTATCTGACTTCACATCGATACTGTCATTGTCAAACAAACTTCTGGGGCGTACCTCAATTGAAAATTGTATTTCTCGTGGTGGGCCCCTGTAAGCACATCGCTGGTGGATAAACATATTTAGTAAGGTTTTAGTTTCTCACTGTTTTGGTTTATAATGTACTTTTTACCATATAATCGGTTGTTTTCTTTCTTGTTTACCTAATAGCTTCATTCTGAAGAGTAATAGCATAGCTTAAGCTGAAAATTGATAGTTCTGGACTAGACTGAATATGATTATCGACCAACGACATGGTGAATTTTTTCTAGTAGAGGGGGTTGGGGTGCGGGTGCGGGTGGAAGGATTTATCAAGAAATAACACCTTAACAGGAAACCACACCGTGCTTTGAAAAAATCGACAATTGCAAAAAGATTTGCTCAGTCTGTCAGACTTATTAACAGTAAAATAAGTATGATAATATAGCAGGCCTGGATCCAGACTTTGGAAGCAAAGTGTTGGCCTCCTACAAAGCTTCAATGAGGATTTAATCGCTTGAGTCTTAATCATTGTTGTATTCTACTATGATTTCAAATCAGCGGACACCCGTTTTGCTACATACCTAAATATTTAGTGGTCAGATTTGGACGAATTGACTTTTCGGAGAAGCGGAAAAGCTATATTTTCCAAATTTTCATTCTTTTCTCTCTTTCACCGCTTACAGTATATAGGATAGCATGGTCTTTTAAAAAATCCAGTATCTCTTCTTTCATACGCAGTTTTGCAAAAAAAAGTAAATACGAGTGTAGTTTTGCCGTTTTGCCTCGGCTCTGCTGTCTGGATCTCGTTTTGTTACAAAGTTGTACTCAAGTTAAAAATGGGCTAAGAATTTCCCATCCCAATAATAATAATACGAAAGATGACATTGATGATAATGACAATGATAATAACGATGATAGTGAAAAATGACGACAAGGACGACGACAGAAACGACGACAAGGACGACAACGGCAACGACTATCATGGATGATTGATGATGACAATGACGAGGATGATGACGACGACTTTCACGATAAGGAGGTTGACAAAACTACCATGGTAAGACACCGATAACGTTGATCATGATGACAATAATGATGACGACGATAGCAAGCAGAACGAAACAACGACAATGGGAACGTCGACGATGATGGTGATGCTGATGACGGTTACAGTGGTTATGAAGATGATAACGACGGTAATAATGATACGAAGGTTTACAACACTGCAGCGATGAAGAAGACGGCGACGGCAATGGCAATAATGACGGTGACAAAGACAGTAACAATAAGGGCAGAATTATCTCAGGTACATAACGCCATAAATCAGGTTGTAGTACAGCAGTGTTATAAACCGCATTAAACATGGAGCACATGGGAGTTAAAATTTGACATACCATGAACAAAGTTTGAGCTCATGTAATCTACAAATGCAGCCGTCCGCGATGATCTCACGAAATCGGAGCATCCTAGGGTGGTGTTACTGTCGATAATCGTTTAATCTACGCGATTAAGCTGTGGTTCTGCCGTGTCGAAGACACGATAAGGTGAATTTAGTACGTAATTGATATGGGAAAACAATTATGCCCTTTTATATTTTCAGATAGATAAGATGCTATGGGAACATTATATACATTTCATGTAAACACAAATCTAGTGTTGTCTAGGAAAACATCACGCATAATCATAGAGAATTGACACCACTCTCAGAGGTTGACCTAATGCTCAATATAGAATGAGGCTTTGGGTGCCAAGAAAGTAAGAACATGGCGTAGTCTAGGTTAGAGCGTGCGTTATTTCAAAGTTACTTTTTGGTGTATTCTTCTGTTTATCTTATTATTTTAGAAGCTATTTTTATTGACTTTATTTAAGGACGAAAGAGAGTTACTTTTTAACCAAATGTCGATCTACATTTATCATGTTGATTACTATAGGAGAGCAGAAATGTCATATTTGTGAACTTAAAGGGATTGGGGGAATTGGTTGCTGCACATTTAATGGCGATAAACACCAATAATAATGATGATGATAATCTATCCATCCATCCATCCATTTTTTATAGTCAGCCTTTTACAACTTGATAATGATGATGTTGATGATGATGATGATGACAGTGATAGTGATGATGAGGATGAGGATGATGTTAATGACTACTACGACGATAATGACGACGATGGAGATGATAACTGTGACAACGGTGATGATAATGATGATGATGGTGATGATGATGATGATGATGATAATGGCTGAGGAGGTAATTTTTGTCGTTATACGTTGATAATGATAACGAATATGAAAAAAAGACAGTGTTAGGTAATGTAAGGTTAAGTGTTTTTGCGGATAGTATGATGATAGTGATGATGATGATCCAGTTTGTAACCTGCATCTAATGAAAGGTACGCACCAGTTAAAATAATGTTTAAACAAGTCAATTAGAGTTGATATTAACTTACTCTCTGCTTCGTCTCCATAAAAAGAATATTAAAACCAGGTTGATGGCAATAAAAACAGCCAGTACGCTACTGAACGAAATGAGTATCACTTTATCACTTCTGTTTGACAGGGCCTCTGTTGTAAAAACAAGAGATGAAAATACTTCAATCATGAGTTTGAAAGATATAAGAGAAGTAGACATTGTGTCAGGAACGAAATACAAACACTTGATACATGCATTCAAGAAAGTTTTAATCAGTATCAGTGTTGGATTACCTATCTTAAGAACGAACACCATATATCAAGTTAGATAACTGATATCTACTGAAAATCAAGATAATAAATCTTGGATTATATATGGAAACTTATTTCTAAAAATCTGGCTCTTTGAAAGTGGTAAACATTCCTTTTTAATTCGACATGATTGTGTTGAGTGCTATAAAAAGCCGCCCTAGCTTGAACTGCAGAAGGAGTTGATAATACGTTCTGGGATCAAAGCTAGTTCCGATAGTGTCTTTGTTTCAGTAAGAAGGGTTACGTTGGACGTTTCACAAGTGGTTTTGCTAGTTCACAGTACAAGAGATCTCATGGAGATCGATTATCAGCGAAGCAACACAAGGTCGTACGGGCGCGTACGTGTAAAAGTCTTTTACTTCTGTGCCTAAATAAGACAAAAATCCTTAGCAGGAGTATAGCTTAAAGATGGGCTTGTGCAGTTCAAAACTGCAGTACAAAGGTCGTCGTTCCTTTGGTACTTTCTCTATTACTCGAGTCAAGAAAACGAATTTCAGTTGATAACACTAGAAATCAACGATGTTAGTACTAGTACGAGATTAATGGATTGATGTAACCACAAGGTTATCTTATTTCTTTAGCGGGCGCGCTGACTGGATCTATCCAGAGCCGTTACTGTTTATGCAGTAGATGGCTATGGGTTTTGTGTTGTTAACAATTTTGTTTTTGCTTTGTTTTGTTTTACAAAAGCTCCTGTATACCTTATTCTATAGTCTCATGTACTATGCATAACTTGTAATTCACTTAAAATGTTAATGTGAGAGCAAACAACTGACTGCAATTATGCCTCCCTTCTATGGCACTCGACAACTAAGAGCCAGTCTCAAAACTCTTGCTCTTCAAAGCAAGGGTGTTTTCTGCTGATACTACACTTGCATTTCGAACCCAATATCGTGTCGTTTCTAATGCACCTACAACAATTGACGATAACTGTCACCTTCTTTATCTCCAATAATCATACAACTTCATCTTTCATTTCAAGATTATATTAATCATTATAATTAATTATTATCATTACTATTGTTATCATTGTTCAAGGGTTAGTATGTTGTATAATTGTGTAAAACAGGAACCTCTATTTGAACACTGAAGTATGGACAACCAACCCACAGACTATTAGCAGAAAGGGGCTTTTTCGGATTTTCTGTTCAGTTAACTCGGTTTGTATGCAGCGTCTTAGACCTCTTCCACAAATCCCTTCAATTAATGGTAGCAATTTAATGACAACGTAAAAGGGATTAAATCTATAAACTCAGCTCATGTTTCGGGGCTTGAGCACACCTCTTTCTTATCATTGGATTTACATTCCACAATTCATTAAAGCACTAAATCGAGAATTGGATGTAGTCATTATGGCGTAATGAATTGTGCTTAGGTTTGTGGTATCTGGCTGATTGCACAATCTCGGTATTGACTCGAACAAACATAAGTAGATGGTCCTTGCATTCGACAGATGTGGTTTTACTGTTCTGATGATTATGTGATTTTGCCAATAAAACCTATTTCAACTAATTGAAGTACCTTCACTTCAACCTACGTAAGCAGGAAGGCAAGATTAATAGCTAAACGCAATAAAGAAGAAACGGAGTAAAACCTACCTTGTGGCTCTTCTTGCCTAAGTACCTCTGTGTCCCACTGAAGCTTAAACCCAATGTCAACGCCATTTAGGTGGTCAGACTTGAACTTCATTTGAAGAAACTCCTTGTCTGTTCTAAACACTTTAGGGGCATCATTCCCACAATATTTTGGTAAGCTGCTCCAAGGTGTACTTGAGTCTTGTCTTATTTGTACATAGTCGTAGATGCATCGTTTGACTCTTTCAAGCCGGAAATCGATAAATCGTAATTTCAAAACTCTTCCTGGAGGTGATCGGAGAGTCCAAATGCAAGAAATATTTAACGGGTAATGGCTCGGATAGTTGGGACTGGTGATGACTCCTTTTAGGCCCTGAACATTGAAGTTAAAATCTAGAAAGAATAAGGAAGCAGAAAGTCACTTGTGGTATAACCAAGGCATAAAAATACGTCGTGTACTGCGCTGTTTTAATAGCCTTTTAAACAATTTACATGCTTGGAAATATTAATCGAGTTTAGTACTGATTCTGCTGTAAATGTTCTTTTAACTCAGAATCGCCTAATGGTTAATCTTTGCTAGTATACACGTTAAACGACGTATGTAACTGCAGGGCAGGGACGTCTCCAATACTGATTCTTGTCCTTCCATAGCTCAAAAGCAAAAAGAAGCACTCGCACCCTTATGCTTGGCAAACCTTTGCCGACTTAAACCTTAAACTAACATAATCCTGGCAACATACAGGGTTACCCATCTGGCAAGTGGAGGATTTGGTATAGGGTGAAAAGCTTGAATGAAAGTAGATAACTGTACAGGGTTCGTTCAAGATAGGTTTCAAGATAGAATGAACAGCTTGGAGGAAAACAAATAACTGTAGGAGTCTCAAGATAACACGAACAGAATTAAAAGTCGCAGAACACTTTCAAGATCTTAAAATCACGGGAGTTTTCAAGGAAGAAAAAGACGATCCCAGTCTCAAGATAAGACACTCTGCTTGCAAGGAAGGGGAAGTCTCTAAAAGTTTAAAGAAAGGTCTCAAGACGTGGCAAATAGCTTTCAAAGAAGTGGGGGAAATGTCTCAAAGTAAATCTGAAGCTAGACTCCATAGTCTTAGGACAGGTCGTGAGAGTTCAAGACAGTAACAATTTTCAAGGTGCCTCTGTCAGAAAGTAATGATCAAGATATAACTCGAAGACATCTTCATGTTCAATACAGTATTATTCCCCCTTCATACCACAATTCCTTTTTTAACATCGAGTTCCTTGTACAAAACAAATAAGTTAGTTACTTCCTCTACAGAATTCACTAAATCATGTGATAATGACGTATGTAAAGCAAATCACTTTGAGAAACCCACAGCAAATTATCACAGTACTATTTTCACCTACTTCCCTGAACTTTTACTTTATCGTTTTCTTCCCTTCCCAAAATTCAAGAAATAGCTCGTGTGGACTTCGTTAACTCTATTTAACTTTCATTGCTAGTCGGGATACTCAGAGGTGGACCTGATATCATTCAAAAATTAAAGAGCTCTCAAACAACCAAGCAAACTTCACAACGTCAAGCGAAACTTAACATAGTTCAAGAACTTCCCCAACTCAAAACCTTGCAGAAATTTCAGGAGGTAAAAGAAAGCGCCAAGACTCGATTAAATAATTGGCGGGGAAGACCAAAAACCTCGGGCTCAAAGTTCAAGTGAGCCTGTCAGAGTAAAGCAATTTTGCCGCCTTGGTATAACTGTTGGCTATTTTATCCGTATTCAACGTGGAGAGAAACGTCTCGTTTCGCTACTTCACCTAAAGTCGGCCTTTCAAATATATATGGCATATTGTTGTCGAGGTCTGAGGTTACACCAAGTAGAGACATACTCTGACTTCAGTTGTATCCAGGAAGATGTAAACTAATTACCTTACGTCCCTGCTCTGTAGCTATAGAGCTGGCATGCCTCAAGAAAACCTACCTCTCACCGAGTGTTTATGAAAGGGCAATTGATCTTTACAAAGAGAAATGTAAATTAATGTCACTTAAGACTACCTAGTCTATTGATAGTGAACATCCTCAAGTCGAGAGCTCACATCGAGGGGCAATTTAAAATAATGATAGTCACAAAGTGCGTTAGCTTTGTTTTGTTGGAGAAACTTCCGTTCCCATATCTTATCATAACAACCAGGAAATAAACGACATCATGACAACCCATTGAGAATAACGACAGGCAATGAATTATGTATGCAGGTACAACTTTAATCTATTTAACAAAAGGTTTCTATGTTGAGAGGTACTGTTCATTCTTCACAGTTTTCATTTTTACTAAGATTCAATATTTCTTGGTGTTAGCCTAGCAATGGTGGTTCTGGATCCTGCCAGCTCGTGAACTAAGTGAAGTTTACGAAGTCTTACGATATCATGCTTTACAACGTGAGATTTTGCGGTGAATGGGAGGGAGATCCTGTATATTCTGCAAGAGATAAACTTCCTCTTTTTCGATTACTTCAACGAGGTCAATCTTGGTAGATACACGAGTCTTTTCTGGGCTTTTAAACACAAAGAGTCCTGGAAACAAGGCTTACGTAGCCATGGCCCTGTTGTTTCTTTCATAAAATTACAATTTCTTCTCAGAATCAATAACAGGAGGGTTGTGTAAGCTTAGTCGAAACTTTGTGGGGGTGGCATTATTATAGAGATGTTAACAAGTAGGGAAGGGGGATGAGGCGCTGATTGTGAACAATAACCAAAGGCCATCAACATCAAAATTATATTTGGCCGATATTTTTTGGAAACGTAGGACTCCTTGATAGCAGAATATGATGCAGAAAGATATTCCAAATTTCTCCTGAACGACACCACACAACATCAAGTCTTGGTGTATCCCATTCGAAAAATAATTGTTTCCCAGTGTAAATAAGCAATAAAAAAATGAAAGAAATGCAAATATGCAGTAACAACTCAAAAATGCAAGAAATAAATAGATCGATTCAGCTACATTACCGCTGTAAAACTACGTAGCCATTTAAACAATAGTAACGCTGATCGAGCCCGTCCGCAACCACACCTACAGCCTCTTCATGGGGACAGCAAAGCAGTGTGTTAGAGAACGGTGTTTCTATGCTTTTCGGATTAACGCATTAAAAAGAAGGAATGCTTTACAAGGGGGAACGCATATTTTAAAACTAGTTTAATCGTGTGCAAGTCGTCATAACGTGGAGAGACTTATAAATTACGCTGTTTTTTGGTATGGAGTTACTGCAGAAAATGGTGCAAAATAGACAACTCTTGTGTAAAGGAGCGTTTTATAGCACTTCTATCAGTTTGGTTCGGGCAAGAACGCTTCGGCAGAGAAACAAAAATTATTACAAGAACTGTCAGATCGAGGCAAAATCTATATGATTATTGATTAAACATCGAAAGAGCTGAAAAAGAAGAGCTACTTCTTTTTGGTGCTCTGTATCCGGTGGAATGTTGTTTGCGACGGATGCGTTTCTTCCACAGAAATTTTTGTTTCTCTAATAATTTCGTTGATTCCCTTTCGGTTATTTTCTGACGAATGTACTCTGAGGAGTGTCAGACGAAAAAAGCTTTTT
>JAAAKL020015035.1:0-11672 GCA_010016065.2 Carybdea cf. marsupialis auct. non (Linnaeus, 1758)
CATGAGGTTGGGAGGGTAGTAAAATATCAAAAGTTTACCAACTCACTCTTTAACTGGCACACGAGCACCTCCCTGTCTTTTTGTTTAAACTGCCAATTCAGTC
Organism: Carybdea cf. marsupialis auct. non (Linnaeus, 1758); assembly: GCA_010016065.2. Classification (NCBI taxonomy): domain Eukaryota; kingdom Metazoa; phylum Cnidaria; class Cubozoa; order Carybdeida; family Carybdeidae; genus Carybdea; species Carybdea cf. marsupialis auct. non (Linnaeus, 1758). The sequence continues at coordinate 104 of JAAAKL020015035.1, forward strand.
TTGACGCCGAAACTGATTTTCGATTATTGTTTTCAAGGCTTAAGATGACTTATATAAGCTACTTTCCGACGAGCTAGACCACCCTTTAAAAGAAAAACATTTACTCATATAATATGAATAGATACGCTTTACTCATATTTCTACATTTCGGAAAGCAATTTCTTACATGAAATCGACTGTTGACAAGAAGTTTCAGGTATCCACCTTGACGACATTTGCGGTTTCTTCAAGTTAAGCATTTCGCAAACGTTAAATAAGATGGTTGTGAACTGAAGGGGATGCCACTCGCCCTCTAATGGGATACAGAGAAATTGCACAATAACTACTTCATGCTAAACACGTGCTACAATACAAATACGGTTAATACATACACGTGCAGGCTTGGCTTGGTGTACATTAGACGTTGTGCTTTTCTGTTTTTAACAACAGACACTGCCAGTATAAGCTTATACTAGTCATACGTAAGCAGGAGCGAAACATTGGAGTTCTTATCTAAGGGTAAAGGAGCTCTACTAAAAACAGTTAAGTGGGTATACTTGCTCTCCATATCAGTTCTTAGAATAAGATAGGGCAGTAATACAAAACCTGGAATGTTGAAATTGGCTGCCCGTCGTCAGACACCATATCATTAAGGGTGTTGACAATTGAGGCTAATTGTATATTTCAACCTTGTCGAACTACTATCACATCAAAACAAACTATTAAACAAGAAATAGGATCTTGCATGCAGACATGTAATAGAACGACCATAAGACAATCGATGAGGACAACGTGTGTGGCTAGGACATTTAAGGATTATTGGTCTTGCAAAATGGTATTGATATTTCCGCCGCAAAGTGCATGCGCTAGCTTTATGAAAGGTCCAGAGTCATGGCAATCTGGGTTTAGAGGCAACAAGTAACAAAGGGATAATGGACTAATACTTCAGTAAGAAGTACTAGCAGAAACATGTACAATAGAAATACAATCGTATTAAATGACAGATCGCATTCTGCTCGTGGAGTGCTCCCAGAGTCACCCCATTGCACCTTGGCCTGCTGTTTCCTGAGACTTCCTGAGAAATCATTTTGACTTTTAGACAAATCGGCAATCGGCAAGATTGTCAAAAAGTGACGAAAAAAGCAACTATGGGATCGAATCCCCAATTAAAGTAAAAACCTATTGTATTTAGAAAAAGATGCTATAATCCCTTTGTATTTGTATTTCATACAAAAAATTAACAGTCCACTGTACGGAATACAAACCTGAAGGCAAAATACAAAATGACACAACATTATTCCACCATTTCATGTTGATCGATGTTGACCGACTAACTTGGTAGACAAATCTGATATCATAACTGGTAATCAAAATAGAGTCCTTTTTATCAGTTTTGAAAGGAATCATAGAGTGTTTATTTATGTATCACAAAGGTCAGCGCATAGAGCTTCACTACATAGGATTTAGAGATGGGGGGGGGCGGCAGGGGGTGCTCTTCAAGAGCTACTCTCGCGTAGAATCGGGTGACTCCTCTTTGGCATGAACAGTGTGAAGGAATGAGATTTAATGTATATAAAAAGAGATGCGATATTTGCATTTCGGTCAATGTGCTTGCATGTAGTAGTGCCTTTGCTATGGGGAGCATGTCATGCTGATTAAAATTGGGAGCAAGGAGATTTGTGATTGTGAGGAAGCCAAGACAGCATTCCTTATCGATGCCATCAATAAATCAATGTCAACACCCGCTGATTTTGTAAAGTAGAAGGTACATGATAACAAACAGTGTATGCATGGTAAAAGTCGACATACTTTGCGGACTGTAGTCTTGCAATATTACTGACCACGCCACATGGAGCATAAGTTATGGGAGCCTTATTTGTGTTTAGGTGTTGTGTTCTTCCATAATGATTGATGTGTTAGTTCCGTCTGTTGTAATTAGTGTTTCCTTTGTTGAGTGTTGCTTTGTTTCTAGTCAATGTATAAACGTTTGCTGTAGTGCAGTTTGTGTATATGAATGCATGTGCGGCTGAACTCTAGCAGCCACGTAGAGATGTAATGGAATCGTTATATGAACATGGACAGTCGAAATAGATACTTTTAGTGTCATCTTTGGCTTCTTTCCCAACACAGAGCGCCTGTTTTACACATAACCTTGTCCTCTTTGTGGTAGTCTGGATTACCTGAGTCAGTTCTTGTTCTCAATCTTCAGTAAGAAAACCCGGCCATATTCGTAACTTAAATTTGAAAACTCTTATGATAGTAAATGAAAGAATCACCACTATTGCAAGCAAAGCTTCATAGTTTCAGTAGAGATGTTGTTAGGTAGTTCCTTCCTTGTTAAATTGAGCCTTGTCGTGGTAAGGAAGCTTGTGTATCTCAGTAACCTGGAGAGCTTTGTTGGTGGGAGTCTAACTCCTCGCAGGTCTAACCAAGCCAAACAGGTCAAAGGGTAGAGATCGGACAAAATGCAACTCACCCACATTTCAGGAGTACTGGCAGGCTCTGATCTTACAAGGCCACAGAAGAATGGAAATAGCATGGTCTATTCATGATACAGCAAGCCGCATCAACTACGCATGGGGTTGTGGTCGATATATCAACTACCAGTGCAAAACCCCCAAAGCCACTGTTGCTCACAACTTTCAATATACGCACTAACTAGTCCTACTAAAATGGGGAAACTTATTAAGTACCTGCATACAAGAACACCGAATCTCGAATCCTGATGAAATTGTGCAATATCACGACTGTAGTGATCAGTGGACACATAACACATTTCAGCTGATAAAACTTCCAACAATGTCTCGATAGGAGGTGTAGGTATGCTTCCTAGCAGAAGCGCCTTAGTAAATACACAAATCATGATTGTTAATTTCAACGGTAATCCAAAATCGACTGTTGTTTGTTGCTACAGTTCAACAAATGATTCAGCAGAGGATGGTGCAACTACTTTCTACACAGAGCTATTGAGTACCGTTTATCAGATTACCAAGCATCATGTCCTAATAATTGATGGGTACATGAACACCAAGATTGGTCATGATGACGCATCAATCAATAGCTTTCAGGAAGGTGCAAACAGATATGATCAGCTTCTTTTAGACCTGATGAGAGAATGCAATTTTGGCAATCTGAATACCTCATTTTACAAGAAAGATGGTAAACTTTGGAACTTCACATATCCAAATGGTGAAAAAGCGCAACTAGATCATGTGTTAATCAATGAAAAATGGAAAAATAGTGCACTTCGCGAATCATATGATACCTACCACAGCCTGAATTCAGGTCATAGACCCTGTTCATTCAAAGTCAGCCTACGTGCTAATAAAAAGAACAAAATATCAACTACCAGCTATGATTGGGGAATGTTACTGAGCGACGGAAGCGTTCAAACAACCTACACCATGGAAGTTAAGAATAGTTCTCAAAATTTGCAGAACCAAGGAAAGGATACAAGTGCTGATACTATGTCCCAACACGTCATGAAGGCGTATGAAGATTCCGCTAAACTCCACGTACCGACACGGAAATGACAAAAGAAGCAAAATTTTTGGAAAACTGATTTGATTTGTAAAAACCGTAAGTCCTTGCATAAGCATTTGAAGAAAATCGCCGAAATTCCAATACGGAAAGCAACAGAAATGTTCTGATTGCAAAAGAAAAACTAGATTCGGCTTACCTTGAAGAGCAAGAAAAGTACGTGCAACAGAAGGTGGCACCTATGGAAAACGCTCATAATAAGCAAAACGCTCGTCTAGCATAGGACAGTGTGAATGAAATCTCTAAACTAAAAAACTTTTAAGAAGGGTAAAATCAGAGCAAAAAGTGCAGAAGAACGTATCCAGTTATTGTAGACTCACTTGGAAAACCTACTGGGTCAACCCCCAAACATCGACAATAAGCAAGTTGAAAAAGTCTTTGACCCTCTTCGGATTGAAAAAACTGACTTCACTGAAAAAGAACTTGTCAAAGCAATCAAAGCACTTAAAAGTTATTAAGTTAATAGAATTGATGGCATCCAAGCAGAAGTAAGGAAAACTGCTGCATTCAGCAAGGAGCTTTTAGAAATTTGCAACAAGACCAGGTCCTATCACAGAGATGTTCCGAAAATGTGGCTTTGTGGAGGTATGAAACCAATACCTAATAAAGGAAATCTGGGAGTAGCATCCAATTATCGTGGAATCACCCTTTCTGATGTCGCAGCGACAATCCTTAACAGAATATTTTTAAATAGGACAAAACCACATATTGATTCTGAACTATGGATCAACCAAAATGGATTCAGAACAGGTCCCTCAACGTTAGCTCAATTTCTGACACCTCGTCATCTAATTGAGGCTATAAAGTCAAAAAAGTTGACAGAAGTCATAACAGTCATTTGTTCGATTCTATTCACAGAGGAAAAACTAATAGAAGTGCTGTGTGCATAAGGCTTACCAAAAGAAATAGTATCTGGTGTAAATATTCTATATAGCAACACAGTGGCTCAACTACTATTCCGTTATGGAGACACCTCATTTTTTGAGATTCTCATTAGAGTCCTACAGGGTGATACACTAGCGCCCTTCCTGTTCATAATTTTATTTGATTATGCAGTGGGTCTAGCAACTAATGACAAAACAGAGCTCGGATCCACTCTGCAGAAGGCAAGAAGCCGAAGACATTATTCTGCGACTATAATAGACACTGATTTTGCAGACGACATTGCCTAACTATCAGATACGACAAATCAAGCTGAGGAGTTGCTACACCGAGATCAAGCTGCCGCTAAGCAAATTGGACTGCCCATAAATGAAAATAAAACGGAATGTATGACTTTTTACATAAACAGCAACTATAATTTGACAATGTTAGATGACAAAGTATTGTTATTTGCCTTATTGTTAGTTAATTTTACTGCAAACCTATTTTTGGCACACACTACAGTCTGTAGGTCAGATGTGGACGAATGAAGAAATTTATATTTTGCAGAAGTGGGGGGACATGTCCTCCAAGTTCGCCCCCTGGTCACGGCACTGCATATGCATTTTACGGACTGCGCCATGGGGTGCCATAATGTAGCTAAAGGGTTTTGCAGCTCTTCAGTCACGGACCTTCAGCATCCTGTTTTTAAGATTCTTCAAATTTCGAAAAGCTTGGCAATCGCCATTATTTTTCTGCCTGTAACATCTTTCCAACTAAAATTTAAAAGTGCAAGTTATCTACAGTTCAGAAACGGTCAATGCGAAAAATTATCTTGTATTGGACATTACAATGGCTTAATCCAGATTACTTGATCCAGGCCATACTTTAAGCGGAAGAGAAAAGATAGGTGGATAAGGGCCTAGTAATGGGAAATAACATTTTCAAAGGAATAAATAAAAAATGTTCGAGATGGAAGCTGATTTAAAAAAATATTTATATTGTACAAGAAACACTACTTGATTATAAAAATTGTCAAAATTTAAATATTAAACTAGTCAGAAAGTCACTTCATGAAACGTCACTCTTAGATTTGATCTCTTTAGCAACCATAACAAGGCTTTCACATGCCTTTCTAGCTGAAATCATAACATTCATATTTGGTAGTCAATTAGAGATTAAGATTTTATCCCTATCCTTTCTAGGAATTTAAAATTGAAATATTTAATCACTTGTTTACTATGGTTGAAGACTGTGGATACGAAGGCACTCTTTACTAAGCAACAGTTCATACCCTGTAATCGTAAAAACAGAATCTTCACTACAAAGAGGTACCGCTTTATCGTAGAGTATTGAAAATCAGCCTAAAACCTCAAGAGGAATCTCTTCTCTTAGGCAAGGTCAAAAACATCCATGAAGTTTCTTTTGTAATCGCTTTCTATAAAATGCAATTGATCTCTGGAGCACTTGGGCAAGTGGCACCATGACACTCTTTGCACTAAAGGCAAATGTTTCTACTTTGGCCTTTACAACCACAACATAGCTTTTTAACAAGAATGGAGTTCTTGCGACACCATTAGTTAGGATGGGAAGTTTCGTTTGTAATCGCCCTCTTTAAAATCTAATTGATCTCTGGAGCATTTGGGAAAATGGCACCATAGCACTCTTGACACTAAAGGCAAATGTTTCTACCTTGGCCTTTACAACCACAACATAGCTTTTTAACAAGTCTGGAGCTCCCGTGACACCATCAGTTAGGATGGGGGTAAACTTGTAGTAGCATATTTTTAGTACCAATGAGACGGTTTGACGTCTACATTTAGTAGTCCCTTCAAAACTACGATCGTGTAATATAGCCTTAGTCCATAGTAGGATGCTGCACGTGGGAATAACGGAAGCAGAACAGCATCCATCTTTGATATGTTAGTATCTACAATGGTTTCATACTTACGTCAAATAATTTGTTGCAGTGTACTTGTAGAGGACTGGACAAGTTCTTCTATTCTTAATATATTCTATCACTCTCACGATGAAGAAAGTAGACATAATGCAAATAAAGGCACAGGATACCTTTATCATCAGCCATTGCTGACTCAGCAATATCTAATGCAGTTTTGACAACAGTAGTAGACAACATGGGGCAATCCTAAAACTATTTTCTATTAATACTTCAAGGAAGCTTTCTATCAATCTCTACTTGTTAATGCTATTACTCAAAACCCTATTCTATAAGGCGGGCAGCAGTTATCTTCATGGATTTCAACAGTTGGCTAACCTTGACTTGTGTATTACATCTTTTGTTGGCACAACGTAAGCACCAAACACAGCAGTGTCAATTCGGAGATGGCGACATTTTTCGGCGTCTCTCTGCAAAATTTCTTGCAAAAACCTTTTCCGTCCAGTTGCAATATCATGACACAGCTACTCCGTAAGCTAAAATCTTCCGACTAGTATCTTAACTTGTTGCCACTACAGCTTGCAACTACATTTTTAAGGCTGCTTTGTTCTTCGCTATTCTCATGTCACGTTCTAAGAATAGTGCCATTTGATACGGTGTCAGCTTGCAGAAAAAGTAACTTTTGATCTCTGTTTCTGGGTTCCTCTCAACTGCCACTACTTAACGCAAAAACAGACTTAGAGGATGTACGAGAAGCTGCTGGTAATCGATTATTCTCGAATAAGATAGACTCTGGAGGCTCATAACATGTTCTTTTCTCTTGAAGGAACAGTTAGAAATTTGTCTTCCATGTAAGCATTGTATATAGGATATGATTTCCTTTGGTTGATCACCAGTACGTAACGTACGTTAATCGACCAGTCGCGGATTTACCAATCTTTCTATCACATGTAAAGAGATTATGGTTTTAAAACCAGGACGGAATATACACGGAACGATTGCTGCCTCTATGGATACGTCCTGTTACCATGTCTCTGTGGTTTTGGGACGATCTGTCAACTGAAGTTAAATCTTCCATATCTCCACTTAACCCTGCGAAACGAAGCATGCTCAGCACAAGTGATGCATGACTGTTACTCGAGTCTAGAATGTCTCCAATACTAATACTAGTACTAATATAATAATGACTACTAATCCTCGTGCAATGTGCAGTCCGTAGAGCCGACTTGAGACATCAGCGTCCTCCATCGCTGACCATCATCAGCAAACTAATCCACATGGGGTAAGGAAATTCCACAGAGATGCAGATATTTTGTAACTACATCTATCTATCAAGTGCAAGGTGCTCCTGGTGGTCGCCTCTGTCCCATTGCAAGTGGCTTGAAATCCAGGGCAACATGGACTGGGTGATTCTGGGGCAACCGTAGGACGTGTCCAAACCATTCTATCCCTCTTTGAGCCGCTTAAGATGAAGCTTGGGGTTGATGTGTGCTTTCACGAAGCCACTTGTTCTTTAACTCTTCTTAATGCCCTGGTATCGAGGCCGTTCAAACGAGTTGCAGGCGTTTCTTTCAATGGCCAGCGGTATTGTAGATTCGTAATTCTGTTCTACAAGATATTGAACGCTGGCTCAATAGTGGTCGGTGAATGGGATGCCATTGCTCTGGTAGCTATTCCTCATCTCCTACTGACGTCAGGTAGGAAGTCACTATTATAACTGATTGTGGAGCCAAGATAGGTGTAGGTGGTAACAAACTTGTCTTCCTCATTATCATTGATTATGGGTGGTGGAGTCCGTCACCAATGTGCATCATCAGTTCAGTTTTCAAACAATTCACTTTTAGATTAAGTCTTTGAGCCTCCTTCTTGAATATGCTCAGTGCATCTTACATTGACTCCTAGCTGGCATAGAATAGGATAGTGTCGTTAGCATACTCACGATCTGTCAGGTTTATAGTCATCCAAAGAAACACCAGAGTTTGGCTATTGATTCTTGTCATCAAATGGTCGATGATACAGTTGAAGAGGTTAGGAGCTGCTACAAATTCTTGCCAGAATCTGCTCTTAATGGAAAACCATTCTGAATCTTTACCTTGCACAGGTACACAGCTTTCTTTCAGCTTCTTGAAAAGACAAAGTATCTCGAAGGGACTCGCAAAATGTTAAGGAATTTCCACATCGGTGTGTGATCTACAGAGTTGAACGCAGCCTTAAGGTCGATGAACCCGATGTATAGGTGACGGTCTGTTCTGAATTCTCAGTATGTCTCTATAATCTTTCTTATAACAAGCATGAATCCAGCTTGTTGTGGTCGACATCTACTGCGAATAGCGGGTAATGTTCTTGCTAACAATACACAAGTGAATAACTTTCTAGGGATGGATAAAAGAGTTATGCCAAGGTCATTGCTACAAACCAGTTGGTCGCCTTTACGCTTCTAAAACGGGAGAATAGTTCCTCTTGTCCAATCACTTTGCAAGAACTCTTAGGTTCAGGCATGATTGATGATGTTCTTCACCCATCGGATGTTGTTGTCGCCACCTACTTTGACCATTTCAGCCGTGATGCTGTATATGCCGGGAACCGTACGGTTTAATAACTTTTGAAGGGCAGCTGTTTTTCGTTTTGGGTGTGGTTAGGTTTTAGAAAAAAGCTGATAAATGTAGGAAGTTGCTGCAGTTTGTGCTCCTTCAGCTCTGTTATCACATTTTCTAATTGAACTTTAGGGAATGTCGATAATAGCTTTTAAAGGGTACCACTTATCATCTTCGCCCTGGAACTGGGGAGCAACAGGATTTAATGGTCCCAATCCTTGAATCTTTCCTCGCAATGAATACGCACTTTTACTACGTCGGGTTCTGCTGCCATATTCTACGTAATTGTGTCTGAATCCTGATCATTCTAATGTGAATATTTGAAACTAAAGTGAAACCAAATGCAATATGTATGTTGTCAGAAGGGTCACCCTCCTTATATTTCCTCCCGGCTGATGACCCACGCAGGTTCTTTACGACACGTAATACAACAGGGCGTATCCAAGAAAAATAAACACAAATGGTATTTTCCGACATTAAATTATACGACGAAAATAAACTTCTAAAATAGAAGAAAATAACAGTATTCACATAAATTGCAGAATCTGGTTAAAGAGTTATCTGATGCTAAAATTGTTCAAAAGCTCACCTACGTTCAAGTTTGAAGAGATGTGCTCCTTCGGAGACAGTAGACTAGACCAGGTTATTGAGTCTGGTAAGATTCTTGGCATTAACCCAGCCAAGTCACTTTACTACAATAGACTCCCTCAGTCGTTCGTCTCCTCTTTCCCATACACCTCTGTATATATAAATATGCATGTTTCTTTGTGCCCAGTATCTTTTCGAACATATGTCGCAAAGTTGTACTTCATCACTGACGTATTATCGTTACAACATCCAAATTCTTTAAATTCTTACGTCATTCCATTGTTGTATCTGGTTGCATCATTACATATGTTATGCATATAAGTGCATAAAAACCTTCGTATGCAGTTAACAGCAAGCAGTTGTTGGGAGACTATAAATAAATCTACTTTCCCTGAGCAACTTCATAAACGTAGAAAGCTGATGGACCCTCCCGTGGATAATAACAGAGTTGAGTGCCCATTACTTTTGATGAAATAAGCGTAAAAAATTCATGAACATTCTGAGGTGCTTGCAACCACCTTACTCGTTACTTTTCAAGGAATCTGTCAATATTTTCAGGCGACCAAGTACATTTCCAATATATCTCGTAGTACTTGATTTCATGGAGTTACAGGACCGATCGATACTTTCCACAGTGCCACAAATCAAGAAATATAGTGTCTCCAATTTGTTAATTTAAAGGCAACTTGCAAAATATGGCAAAGTGCAATCTTTATGATCAAGAGAATCAGAATACAAAGTCCTGACTCAATACTATACAAACCGCGCATTCTCTCTTAGGAAATATATGGCCCTTTAAGTGATCATACAATGACATATCACTGTGGAGGAGGAGGATGATTTATGTCTTACATGCAAGTATTTGATAATTTATGCTATTACGCTGCCACACGTTGGAATCTATCCTACCTATTCAAAAGGCTTGTAGATAAGCTGACAATCACTAAGTGAGGTTGATTGTTAAAAGATTGACATGTTTGGGAACGTTATTCTGGGAAACAATTAATGGTCATTACACATGACCCATAGCTCAACTCAAAGAACGTTCCCGAAAACCTTTCGGAAGAAACATTATCGTTCTTGTTTCTGGTAAGGTATACTTAAATTCCTGCTTCTTTTAAGGCTTGAAGATTTCAAAAGATAACTTCAATAAATGAAACTCTATTATCATTGAGATAAAAACAGCTATTTTGCCACTTAAGGTTAAAACTGGCAACCTTTACGCTTGGATTGAGAACAGAACGGTAAGCATGAGAACATCACACAATCAGCCTTCTAAATACCATTAAGGACCCAATAGCAACGTAAGCCCACTATACACACAAATTAAATAAAAACTACCATACTTTAGTAAAAGATACGCAAAATAGAGACATAGGAGGCCAAGTTGCCTTAAAAATGTCCATTCCAGAAAATGTGCTACTTTCAAATAGGAATATTTGATACTTACGGTCCTGCATACGCGATTGCACTCCCCACAGTATCGGAGTACCTTAGCAACTCATAGAAAATGGGAAAAAAAGTTGCTGACATGGCTTCCATCGATGATTAAAAATTACCCAAAAGAGAAGCCAAGTTGCCTGACAGTGTCCTATTCAAAAAATGCCTTGTTTTCAAATACCAACTTTTGCTATTAATAGTGCCTCTGTCACAACTGCATTAGAGCACTTTGTAAAAGGAGAGAAAACACTAAGCACACTTTTCATAACACATTGAAACTTTTATGAGCCGCTTGCCAAAAACACTCGATTAATTTACATTACTACTGAAAGTATTATTTGGAAAAAATGTGTTATTTTCGATTGCCAATAATTAGTATTCAGGGTGATGCTATCCGCACTGCCTTGCTCACACTATTAGAAAAGCGTGTGTATTGAGAGAATCTGGTATGCAAACATATTAAAAGGGCTTCCATTCTTTACTACAAATTACGCAAAATAGAGACAGAGAAGGCCAAGTTGCCTTACAATGTCCATTCCAAAAAATGTGCTATTTTCAATTAAATAAATTATTGGTGGTACAAAATCTTACAATAGAATGCAGCAGACAATTTATTCTTTTTGGTTGAAAAAGCTTTTTTTGAATGACACTCATCAGAACTTACAACGTC
>JAAAKL020015036.1:0-11672 GCA_010016065.2 Carybdea cf. marsupialis auct. non (Linnaeus, 1758)
TTTGGAAGAACCTGACTAGCGTTATAGAGAAGAGAGGATTTGAAAATTTTAAGTTTGAAGGGATACTACAGAAAAGTGAAAATGTCACCACCGGGATTCCCGGGTTCGAATCCCGGTGGCGACGTTTTCCCTTTTTTCTCTAGTATCACTTTAAACTGATCAGCCACTACAGTGACGCTAAACGCTTTTATCTATAGCTCCTACATATGTTTTAAGTGTATGTATAAGTGGAACCTTTGGAAGAACCTGACTAGCGTTATAGAGAAGAGAGGATTTGAAAATTTTAAGTTTGAAGGGATACTACAGAAAAGTAAAAAATGTCACCATCGGGATTCCCGGGTTCGAATCCCGGTGGCGACGTTTTCCCTTTTTTCTCTAGTATCTCCTTAAACTGATCAGCCACTACAGTGACGCTAAACGCTTTTATCTATAGCTCCTACATATGTTTTAAGTGCATGTATAAGTGGAACTTCGGAGAGAATGCCCCGATTAGGGGAGTAATGACAGGTCCGCAAAGTTGATAGTCAGCCCTTCTTGACTTTCTAAATAAAATAGAAGAGAATGGTCAAGTTCTCATAAGCTTAGTAACAGAATAATCAACAGTATTTGAAATACGCAAATAGGTTTCAAAATCGGATTCTCAATTCACAATGAAATGATGCATGCAAACGCAGATGTTATTACCAAACTATTGGAATACTAAGAGCTGAAAGGGGAGAAGTTCTACTCTCTCCATCCGAAGTTATACAAGACATGTCGTTTTCAAACCGATTGTATACGTCTAAGGAGCTTAAAGTGAAAGGTGTTAATTTTCTAACCTGTTCTTCTCTGTTTAATAGACAGTGGTCGAAATATCCCACATCTTTCTCCCAAATAACAAGTATAATGAGATAAGCATTTTTAAGGAAAGTGCAGCACAGGACATGAGTAATTTGACATTTACCGATATGAATTTTATCCGCCTTAGTGTATTTTGAGAGTCGTTTGAACATCAGAGCTCTAAAAGCTCGGTGATGCAAGTATTACCTCAGCCATTTACAGCAAAGAGGACTAGAAATGCTAACTGGTAGCTTTTATTGATGTGAGCAAAAGGGACTTAATGGAGAGACATGGAACGCTTACAGTAACTCTTTGGACTGATCAACCAAAATAATAGAATTCACATTCTGGCCAAAGCTTTTAATAACTCTCTGGAAAAGTGATCTCTCCCCAAATTAAGACCTCCTTATAGTATCTACTGACTCGGCCTAAGCCATATGTCATACATGACAATTACTGTGCGATACATTGGTATTGATAGTGTACTTTGAGGATGGCAAAAATATAGTTCACAAACTCTCTCTCTCGTAGTAGCTATGTAAAATATGTTGTGTGGAAAGGAAGTCTTTTACCTATGTCAGAAGTGGGTCATGTTTGATATATACTTCCTGGTCCATTTATAGTAACATGCATACATAAAGTTGTATATGCACGACAAGTGAATTAATTCCTTGGCTCTAGGATTCACTCAAAGCAAAGTTTAAGATTAGTGTTCTACGTTCCAGCCAAATACCACTTTCCAATATGGACAGGGAGTCTGCAAGTCAAGGTAGGAAAAATCCTAGTATAAGGGCGAGTTATAGAGTATACTTGCCCCTAATAGACCAGATGTTATCTAATTTATAGAGAAAAGTTCGGAATCCTCTTCTCATCACGCTTAGTGTAGAAACGTTTTTGTGGGTGGTAATCTCCCATTATGCTTTTGACACAACTGTATCCCATACGATATGTCCCGTACGACCTGTCGCGTACGACAAATCAGAAGATTCAACGTTTTACTTATTTGATTAAATGCCGTTTATCACAATGAGAATGTAATTGCACAAATATAGGCTAGGCATGATGTAAGGGATGATGTAACATTGATACGATACGATGTTACAGTATTTATTATACAATCATAGGAAAAAATTTCGAAGAATCTGGTCCGTGTTTTCTGTGTCCCGTAAGACCTATTACATTTACCTGTTACTATTATCATACAATAGGATACTTTTCAGCCAGTCGCATTAAGTTTAAGGTTACCCTACAAGATATGTGCAGCAATAGATATTTATTTGTCAACCCTCAAGCAATCCCCAAGTCACCGCAAAAACTGTCTAAATGTCCCGTACGACATGTATGGAACCGCCCTAATATTAAAAAAGCAAGCTATTTCGCACTTGCTGTGACATCCAGCCATCCAAAAAAGAGACTGCATACACACCATACTAGTTTGACTGTGGGTAGACTTGTTGAAGCTAAAATAAAAGATTTCTACAACAAGCTCTGCTTAAGGGTTAAGACGTCATTAGAAAAGTCCATAGTCCTTTTCCTTTGAGTGCATCAAGGAAGTGCTATTGTTTTTCTTCAAGCTCCTTACATCATTATTCAACAAATAAAACAGTTGTAAAAAAAATAATTTTGTTAAGAGCAGCAAATTCGAAACTCTAGTTTCATACTATGCAGATACAATGTGCTGATATTATAAAAAGTATAGATGGTATACAAACACAAGCACTCATCTAAAATATCCCTGGGTCTCATGCTGATGACACAAGAGGCTGTCTGGTGTTAAGTTGTCTTACTACAACTACAGGTATCTTCAAACAACTGTATGACAATCGTGCTGGTAGCAGCCAAACTTCAAACTTCACACTTGTATTTGTTTCGTCAACATTCGCCTGCTGATTGTTCTATATCAGTTGTCGACATTTCAATTGTCATGTTGTGCATAAAACCGATGAATCTGTTTCTACGACAAATGAAATTTACGATAGTGTGTCTTTCGTCATATCAAGGACAATCTGATGTTTATATCTCATTTCTTCAACGTGACAGACCGCTGTCTTGCATAAAAATATGAAGCTGGAAATAGAGAATTGAAAGTTTTACTGCTGTAAGGAAGCGTATCAAATCTTAACTCCAACCCTAGGCTGTAAATTTGCGTGCAAATCCTCCATTTCCACAGCTACTTGGATTAAGTTACCGAGAGACCGTCCATGAAATAAAAGTACTGGATTTTCAACAAAGAAAAGCTGTTCATAAGAATTATACGCACCTCGAAATTACGGCGGATGGACTGGATTACGGAGCCCAAGAGGAAATGGGGGCTCTTGCAGTATTTACTGTCCAAAATTTTTGCAACATTTACGGCGTGCAGAAATTCTTCATTAACATAAGACTATAAATAATAGTATTGACACCAGCTGAAACTCGCAGTTAAATGGTGTTCTACACCAAAAAAATAGCAATAAATCCTATGAATTTACAGCAGTTCCAGTGTCTCTCTCTAAACCGAACACATTCTGAGGACTATTACACAAAGGTCTTCTACCGTTTGTTTTTTGTCTCGAACTATTATCTATCAAATTCAGTGAAATTTTTAAGGCCCTTAGGTAAAACAAGAGAGCTTCAGGAAGAGATTAGCTTAATTTACAAGCTTAATTTAATTAATGACAAAGCATTAATTTTTTCCCATCAAAAACAAGATTTACCTGATAAAATTTATTATCAGTGACTGGTCAATAAACATCCAATATGTTGGCGCCCTCAAGAGAGAGGAAATTTATGTCCTACTTTAAGATACAACATTCTGCTCCTCTTCAAATGAACTTACAAAATTCTAATTACAGCATTAGCAAGCGAGCAGTGAAAATCTGCCACAAAATGTCACTGAGTCCTCAATTTTCTGTTCGTCTTGACCCTTAACCAGTCAGCAGCATCAGCATCAATACAGATGTTATTACTCTTAAAATGGAATCTCATTAAAATTTCGATGGAGAGATGAGCTTGAATTTACTGCTACGTGCAGCTGATGGGGATGTGAATGGATGACAAGTGAGGGTGCTTTGTTATGAACTCATCTAGCACCGTCTTCTGGTTGAAGACGGATTGGAGCATGACACTGGCGATTATTTCTTTGACAGTGAATAGGCGTCGAGTAACTACGATCAAAGCATGTGTGAAGAGTCTCATATCTAATCATTTTTCTAGGTCTGAGTTCCATTATTTTAAGTTCGGAATTCGGTGCACATAGTACCCAATTTAATCGACCCTGTACGGAGAAGTTGTAATCCATACTTTGCATCCTCGGTTACCTTTAGTGTTCTTGGCATGGCTCTGTACAAATAACCAGATTTACTGGTCATGTGAGTTATCATTTCTTTGCGTACCACGAGTTAAATAAGCATCTTTACCTCAATAAGAACGTAAACAATACCATACATCCTTCCAGCTCATGCTGCCATAACATTTTTACACCAAGAGTTTTCAGTTCTCACACGTCAAAAAAGTGCACACACATTTAAAAAGTAAATAAGTTTTCGACCCTTTTATTTAGTATTAGTGGTTGGCTGCATCACCGTGATTGCAGGATAACATTCCAAAACGGCCGAAGGTGCTAATTCTAACTTCACTTCTACAGTGTATATCGTCCTACCCCGTCTGGATCAATATTGGAACTTCTATGGGTGTCTTTATTTGGCAATTATGTTAAGCTGGGTCTATGAACATTTCGGTCCGTAAAATACACGCTCAGAAATAATTTTTTTGTGCTTGCCTGCAACTGTTTTCGAAAACTCCAGCCATTTTAGCATACAAAAATCTACAGAAGTTTGAATTTGCCCTTCGACTGTCATACCTCACCTTGCTTGCTACCTATTAAATCCGAACACGACATCTTTTATGAACTGTGAAGCACGTAGTTAAAATTTTATGTAAAACACATACGCCATGTCAAGACTTCACATTTCTTAAACATAAAGAAAAGGGAAATCAATCAAGATCTTCACATCAAATCGATATAAGCGGTATAGAGTCGCTCAAAAGACTGCAGGATCACAACATTGTACGTCATGGCAAAAGCATCTACAGTTTGATACCCTCATAGACAGCAGATGACGCAACAAATTCTTAGTTAATACAATGAAGGAGTAGTTGAGAACTTCTTAACGGTCTCACAGACAGAAAAAACAATGCATGTATATTGCAGTCCTGTCTTAAGCCTTTCTGGACTTACAAACGAGCAATGGTCTTACAGTGGTAGCATCACGAAGAAAACAAGCAGATCTCGCACCCAAATGCACCTCTGTAAAATTGACGAAAGTTTTTGAACAAGTTACAACCTGGTGCTGGTGCAAAACAACCAAATCTGTTCTAGCCGAAACTTTGGGAACCGTTTCCTTCTATTACTGCAAGTCAAATGCTACATTCAACATTTACCAATTATAACATATTTCTGTCGAACCTGCAATGAAATCCTCTAAAGGTTATCCCTAACTACTGCGATCAACTACGAATTTTCCGTTTCTCAATTGCTCTATCTCTGAAGAAATACCAACATTCCCTAATGAAGTGAGTATTGTTAAGTCCTTCACCAGGATTAAATATGGACTAAGAGGGCAGCCACATCTTTTGAGCCCGGTGTAGAGAATCGCTCTATGCCGAGTAAACTTTAACTTGAATGACATTGGTACTTAATGGTAAATATGCACACCAAGAACGACTGTCTTAAACAGTGGTCCGTAACCTGAAGTCCTCAAACAGCCAACCAGAGAACAAAGATCTAGATTTCGAGTCCGCAACATGCTAACGGTTGCGAAAGTAAGGAACAAATTGTAGGATGTACATCTTTCGCAAGTAGCCTTCGAATTTGACAATCCAGTTAAGTCCAACAAAACAACAATACACAAAATGTCACACACCTAACCCTTAACGATGCAAACCGCATTTGAAGCAATTTCTACAGCAATCTATATCCAACCTTCATAAGCGTCTCCTCAAGCCAACCTGAATTCTTAAATGTACTGAAATGTACAGAAAAACAAGCAAAATGAACGCGTGAGAAGGCACTTCAAAACACGAGATAACAAAGGCCAATTAATGTTTCGTAAAACAGTTGTTTCCTGACACATGCGCACTAAAAATGTACATAGAACTATAATCTCGACTGGACACAGGTTCACAAAAGGGACGCTATCTTCTGAAATGTGACGGCGAGCGTTAGAAACGGCTTTAAATAATTTTACAGTGAAAGCATGCGAAAAGTACGGATTTCCAATAGGTGAATTGGCACAATGGTGAAATCACAGAATTCACTTTTAATGTAAGATTGCCTACACAAAGAAGAGTTTCTCAATGAATGAGTAACTATGTCATGAACTCAAAGCTATAGCGAGTATTTCAATACGGCCTGGTGGTTATCAGCTGCCTGAAGCGTACATTCAATGATCACAATGTAGTCCTTATGAATTTCCGACACAAGACTTTAAAAGTTTGAAGACGGGAAGAGGTTCTCTAGAAACAAAGAGTAGAAAGAGTCTTTTGACCCTCGACACCCTAAAAATCATGTAGGTAATTAACTTTTGATGAGCTCATAACATATGGTGCTTGCTATACAATGCCTACTACTACACTACCCCATTGCTGCAGAAACCGATGAAATTCGCAAAACAACTTGAACCTACACTCTACAGGGTCTATCCGAGCTGTATGACTGTCTGCCCTTTCAAGCCGGAATGTAACAAAACTAAATAAACAAAAATAAACCAAATCAAATAGAACAGAAGCCTCTATTGCATACTTTAACACGATGAATAAACTTGGATGTATAGATATATATTGAAAGTACGCTTCAAACATTGCCTCACGAATGAATGTAAAATCTATCCACTATTGAGACATTTACAAATGTGCAACCACACTTTCACACACTTAGTGAACACCAAAAGACTCTTGATCTTCAACGTTTCCTTGCAACAAACACTAAAAGTTACGTGTAGACTAACACCGGCGTTGCCGTCGGTAGTTGCACGACGCTCTAAAATACATTTTACTTTCTATACGAGTGAAATGTGTACCTAAACCTGCACGAAGGTCAAGCTAGAAAATACAAAAGACTGTACAGGTGATTAAACAACATACACAAGAATTACACCATATGTCAGACGGGTTTTCCACAGGTGTACCACACACTGCAACAACCAGACACCGCTGTACTTTCACCATTTCCTACCATATCTGCTGAAATAACTGCAAACATACTTCGGATCAGTATATACCTTTTATGTTTGTGCTAATTTCCATATTCCGACGGTACATACTATTTTAATGGCAATAGACCGTAAATATTCGATCACGAGCACTGATTGGACTTCTGTGCGGCATGCTTAACTTCT
This sequence comes from Carybdea cf. marsupialis auct. non (Linnaeus, 1758), assembly GCA_010016065.2. Lineage (NCBI taxonomy): Eukaryota > Metazoa > Cnidaria > Cubozoa > Carybdeida > Carybdeidae > Carybdea > Carybdea cf. marsupialis auct. non (Linnaeus, 1758). The sequence goes on from JAAAKL020015036.1 coordinate 7,197, forward strand.
TATCGCAAGAAGACAAGATAATTGATACTGGTTTACTCTATTTCAGTGAAAGTTTGAGTTCGAAAGTTGCAAATCTCCATCTCCTTGGTGTTGAAAGCTAATAATCTCATCTGACTTGAAGATGAGTCTAATGAAGGCACTTATCTACGGTCCACTAGATGGAGGCCAAGTATTGATACGGATACACGCGTTTTACTAGTACCATCTCCAATACATTCCTGGATGTGTAATCAAGGACTTCACTCACAAAAGAACACCTTTGCAAATCGTTATTGGTAAACTAATGAGACCACGGATACAACGAGACCATAAGTACAGACATTACGAGTCACGCATGCGCCCAGCTTTTCCAAATAATACAAACATATCTACTGTAAATGAAAAAATCGCAAGTCTTCTTAGACACTATCAACATACAGATATGAATTCTGAGGTTTCATATGGATCCGGCGAACAACCAACTCTGTATTTTGTTACCTCTAATCGCCAACATTGTCTGGCCTCGGGCAGATGTTCGAAGCCATTTTGCCTTACTCAATGCAAGGAAGATGAAACGACTCTCTTAGAGTAATTGATCACATGACGGGCCCTCAAAGGGGAAAAATGTTGCTAGCGCTGACCTATCAAGGGCTTGTTTGTATCTGAATTTCTCACCGAAGTGTATGCAATGACACTTTGAAGAACAGTTGAGCCTCATACGAGGACTAGTACGATTTTCATGTGTTTTGTAATTAAACTGCTACCTAGGCACACCCAGTTTGAAACCTCGATATCTTTATTGCGATAAGAAGAAACCCTTCTGATAAGCAGGAAATCAGGCCCTCGTCAAAAAACGGTTTTGATGCCCATTTAAGAAACAATTCCCAGCTTCAAAGATGTGATTCCGAGGCATGTTTTAGGGATGAGTCATTTGATGCTAATACCTGCCATCTGTCAATGTCAAATTGTCCTAGTACCATTCGTCTTTGGGTAGACGTTTCCAAACTGAAGGAGGTCATTTATAAATAAATATGCGAACCAAAAGTGATCGATTCTTGAAAACTTTCGTGAAAACAGCTGATCCTTATAAAGTACGATGGCCAACTGCAGCGGGCACAACTCTTATCGGTATTTTTACTTCAGAAATGCCTGTAGACCAGAACCCTTGTCATGGTCCTAGGTTGAGTCATTATTTGCCTGTTTGACAACGACTCATATTTATCTCATTTTGACAGTTTATCTTATATTCTGAAACCTCTGCTAACGCGTTTATACAAACAATAATCACTGCATAATCTAACGACCAAGTCGCCATATGGAACTGAACTAACGGACAGAAGCAATAAAGACTCTTTACAGGTATAATTAGCATCCTAAGAATGGTCATTAACCAGAAACGCGCACATCACAAAACGTCTAAATTGCTGACTCTAAACGTGACTCTAAAGAAAAATCGTAAATTTCTTTTTGAAGCAAAATTACATACAAATAAATCGGCAAGAAAATCAAATAAGGAAACTACGTAAATAAACAAGGCTTTGGATCAGCCACTACTATCGTCCGTTCATTGTCCACATCTTTTGACAAGTATCTTCATATTCAACTTGATAGGAAATCTCCAGAGGTACAAATGCTGCTGAAATAGACTGTTTACACCGTCAAAAGGGCAAGATACAGACGCATCTTCCAAGAAACAGTATGAATCAATAGCATGAGCCAAGGCTTTAAGCCTAACCTAACGTATGTGCAAAAGGGGATACCTACTATTTCAATTTCAAGAAACTCAACAGCATTAATGGACATAAACCAAAGGTGTGGTTTTAAGATGGAACTTGAAGAAGAACTGACGGCATATCTTTTCAAAGTTTTCTTTAATTTTTTTCTAGCTTAAACCAATTTACAACTTCTTGACACATGATTTCTTCAATTTACCGCCACATGTGCTATTGCTCTCGTAGCAACAGCCCGACAGGAGCTAAGTGTAAGAAGCACATACTACGATATAATGTCCCGAGGGGCACAGAGGGCAAGCGGCTAAGGGAGACCTACGTCAGCAACAACATGCAGAACGCTCTCAGTACTCTAACCAGTCGAGTAGTACTTGAATAGCCAGCACTAAGCTACCATGTAGTACCTTTGAATTATTATCCATCGCGAAACTACAAGTAGCCCTATGCTTAAAATGACCCAATATCCAATAGCAGTGCTGGGGAAAAATTTCATTATCTCGGCTCAATCTTTTGGCTCAATATTTGATTACACACAAGTATGTGGCAACCTGGACAGTAAACGTTCAACGTTCGCAATCATGGTGCTGGGAAATGCGTCGACGCTCTTATCTATTTCACCTTTTTCTAATCCATGTTTCTTTAATATCTATTATAAACCTTATCCAGGACCATGCAAGCACAGAAACCTAGAATATAAATGAAAGGAACAATCTGATTAGTAGACGTTAAACTGATTTTAAGTCACTACATAATAGTAGGTTAAAGCAATAAAAAGAGCGGGCTCAACATTACCTAACACATTTGGGGAAAAAACTTTATAATAAAAGCAGCCAAGCCGATTTGATGGCAGACTCCTGACCTCACTAAAGAAGTATCACATTGAAACACGACACTGTGTTTATAATTAATGAACATTTCTTATTGTATTAGCGTCGTTCTTTGTTGTATATTAAGGCTGCATAGTCAGCATTAGCCGGGAAAAAAAAAGAAAAAATGAATTTCTGTTCAGAAAAAAATGAAAATAAAATGAAAGGAAGGATAACTATGCACCCTGTATATTGTTTTACGTATATTGGCATGTTTCATTTCCATTAACGGTATTCAATTTGTAACCAACATCAATTGCACCTCAATGGTTTGCCTCCCCATATTGTAACACGTGAGTATTATATCGCTTTATTATAAAGACATTTCAATAATCTTTAGCCTATTTAAGCAAATGATGATGGGTTAAGATATTCTACAAAGGTAATGCATATTTAAGTCTATAGTCGTTTTATGAAATGTCTCTAGAACTAGCAAATTACCAATACTCCACTGGTCTCTCCGTGAAATAGTCGTTGATGGAAAACACTAGTCTGAATGAGCACCATTGGCACGCAAGGGCGTTCCTCTGACTACCACCTCGTAACTAAATAACTAACACGAAATAGGTAATGCTGTACGTTACTGTTCATTACCGGCACCGCTCAGCAAAAGTGGAGCCAGGTCTATATATGTATATATATACAAACCCACAGTTTACATTAAGTTGTAAATGAGTTTAAGTGCTTTCCTCACCTGAGATAAATAAACCACGACTTAACTATCTTCATCACTGCTATCTTCATCACTGCTACTCTCATCACTTTCGTTGTTATCGTTACTTTTGCCACTACTCTCACTTTCGGACTCTGAAGACGACGATGGGGGTTGTCTCTTCTTGTCTCGTTTTTCTTCTGCTAAAATTTGGGCCCATCTCTTTTCAAGGAACCGCGCCATACGTTTACCTGCCTGACCAACCTAGAAAGTTCGACAGAATAAAACAATGACAGTGCTTTTACCATAAACGTCATGGCAATACCAACTCTGTGTAGTACGGCATGTTAACAAATATCTAATTATCCTAAAATTCGAAGTAAAGAGTAACAAATAAAAAATTAACCATAAGACATATCTATGCTTTTGATCCTGTTTCCACGGCTATTCCTCTGAATTCCACTGCTGCAACACTCTTCATTAGAGAGTTACAGCGGCAGTAAAATGGATACCAAAAAATCACTAAAAGAGATTATGTATGTACCAACGTCGCAACTTCTACAAATTCATTGAACCAGAAAAAAGTGTTAGAAAAAAGTCTTCATTGTTGTTTATTACTCTGCCTTACGACCATGCTTGATACTGTTAATGGGCTAATGTTTACGTATAAGAAGAGTGTATTATCTCTGTATAAAATCTCACTTTAAATGAGTGCGCTGTCAAAACAACTCCTATCATTGTACACACGGCTAGTGGGGCTACGAAAGAATTATAGTACTGGTAAAACAGGACAACGCCAAATACTCCTGCAAGAAACGGGCAAACGGGCTGATTGAAAACTCCAGACATGACAAACTGTCCAACAAATGAAACAGGTACAAACGGATGGTAAACGCTACACGAGTGAAACAAAGAAAGAAGCATATTTGACTTACTCGTATCATCAACGGCGCTTAAGCTTGGAAATATAGCACCGTAATACTTTACGCAAACATTAAAGATCTTTCACAAACGACCAGCGTTTCAATAGGCATTTTTGTTTCTCCTTAGAATACCAAATGAGTAATAAGAAAACAATGCGACAAAAAGAAGTTCATTGTTTTAACTAACTCCATTTCTTAATCATCTTCATAGTGCAGTTATGATGTCGATATCAATAAACAACCAGGAGAAAGTTACTGATGCGTGGCAATGACATAGAACTCATTTGAGTTTAAAATCTACGAAAGAAAACATTCAACACACAAAA